>JBDJHY010167327.1:0-12425 GCA_039654485.1 Withania somnifera | reverse complement strand
TATATTTACTTGTGATAGGGTGACAACTGCTGGTTCAAAGATGTTGAAGGATTATGGACCTCCTTTTGATGCTACTGCTATAGGGAAGATGAAAAAGTGTGGTGCTATTGTTATTGGGAAGACGAATATGGATGAGTTTGGTATGGGAGTACTACTGAAGGGTCCAGTTTTCAGGTGTGTGTTTTCTTTCTCAATTTTGGTTTGTTGAGATGTTTTGAGTTTTAGAAGGAATGGGTATTCCCAAGATTTCATTTTTATGTTGTTGTCAATTCGTCTACATTGTGCCAGTTCAAATCTAACTTACAAAATGAGTATTACAAATTTATGTGTCACGTCAGCATGAAATCTCCACGAGGCACAGTGGAGACAAGTTAGAGAATTTAGTTGCCGGTTAGGATCAAGTTGAGGTGTCTAGATGTGGATTATATGTGCCACGTCTTCATAAGGTGTCCATGAGGCATCTTATGATAAATCGGTTGCACAAAACCGAACTCCAATTCAAGAGCT
Organism: Withania somnifera; assembly: GCA_039654485.1. Taxonomy (NCBI): domain Eukaryota; kingdom Viridiplantae; phylum Streptophyta; class Magnoliopsida; order Solanales; family Solanaceae; genus Withania; species Withania somnifera. Next base: position 11,918 of record JBDJHY010167327.1, on the reverse strand, counting down.
TTTTGTATGTATCTGACGTAGTTTTGAAGAAAACTGAAGAGATTGATAGAAAGATTAAGGAGAATGAAGAGTTGGGTTTACTTGTTGGAGTTTTAGTAGGGGCTAAGGATAATATATGTACTTGTGATAGGGTGATTACTGTTGGTTCAAAGATTTGGAGGATTATAGACCTCCTTTTGATGCTTGTGGTGCTATTGTTATTGGGAAGACGAATATGGATGAGTTTTGGGTACGGGGAGTACTACTGAAGGGTCCAGTTTTCAGGTGTGTTTTTCTTTACCATTTTGGGTTTTTTTTTTTTTTTTCGTTTTGGAAGAAATGTTTATTCCCATGATTTCATTTTTTTGTTTTAGGCCAACTTGTCTTTGCATCTAGACACCTCTCAACTCCAGTTTAACACTCCAACTTATGTGCCACGTAAACATAAGGTGTTTAGTTGGAGAGACAGAGTGGAGACGAGTTAGAGTGTTTAGATGCTAGTTGAGACCAAGTTGAGGTGTCTAGAGGTGCATTCTCAAAGTTGGAGTCGTTACTTACTAGTAAAGTTCTTAAGAAGTCTTGTTGTAATTGGTAAAATTGTTGCTATAGGTTCGAGCTGTGGAAGAAATGCAGGGTAAGGCTGCGTACAATAGACCTGCTTCGATCCTTCCCTGGACCTACACATAGTGGAAACTTAGTGTACCAGGCTTCCATTTAAGTTTTTTGAGTTTAGGAATTTTTATTCACTGAAGAAATGGATATTCCCAATTTTATAATTTTTTATGTAAAACAAAATGAGGAAATGACATTTTTGAAATACATTAAGGGTTGTTTAGTTCATGATTAGATATGTGGGATATTAATTCAAGTAGGAATTTGAATTAGTAATGCAAAGTTCTATACCGAAAAGCAAAAGGATGTGTTATTATTTTCTTTTTTTAATAATTGTAGTGTCCAGGCTAGCAAGACTCCAGTAAAGGTAACTGATACCTCCCACCCCAGGGTAACTCTGTCCACCAAGTTCGGATAGATAGTAAGAAATCACCTAGTGTTTTTACTTCCCTTGGAATTTGAACGTGAGGCCTCATGGTTCTCAACCGAGTTCATTGTCCAGTAGACTACTCTCTTAGGAGCAACAAAACATTACTAAGAAAAATTTAAGGCCGCGGTTAACTTTTTCTTATGCAATAAATTGAACCACAAGTTTTTCTAAGTGCTCATGGGTTAAACTTCAAAAATTGGGAGAATATGCAGCTTCCTCTCTGGACTGTATTACAGTATGCAACATGCTGAGTTGTGCTTGACATTTTCCTGTTTGGCTGATTAAGATCCCCTTTTGTAAATAAGGTTAGCTGAATAACTTAAATTCTAATTTGTCTGCAAAAACAATTTCAAACTCCCCTTTTTTTCCCTTAATCTAAATAAAGTTTCCATCTTTATCTCTCTAGCCTCATTTATTTGAGGGCTCTGAATTGAATATATCTAGTTGTATGCATTAGAAGGGATAGAGTGAATGATCTACCATGTTGAATATATGAGTAGGTTCATTTCATAGTCTGAGGTAGTGTATGGCATAGGTGTAATTAAAGAGTCTGTTTGAACGAGTTCAGGTTATAACTTAACGTGGTTTACTCAGGTGATGCGTCTTGGTATTATTAGGTGACTTGGGATCTGTCCCAGGTACCAGGTGGTTCATCAGGGGCTCAGCTGCAGCTGTTTCTGCTAGACAATGTATGGTATCATTGGGAAGTGATACTGGTGGATGTATTAGGCAACCAGCATCTTTCTGTGGTGTTGTTGGTCTGAAGCCAACATATTGGCGTGTATCCAGATATGGACTGGTGGCATATGCTTCATCTCTGGATGTTATTGGCTGTTTTGGCTCATCAGTTGCTGATGCAGGCATTCTCCTTCATGCAATTTCTGGTCATGACAAGTTGATGCAACAAGTAGCAAGAGAGTAAGTTTTCTGTACAAATTCCTTTTTTTTTTTTTCTTATGAGGTAAAATGAATTATCCAACAATACCAAGAAAGTACTAAAGCCAGTACAAACTAAAGGACTTATTCAAGCTTACCTCCAAAGGGAGTAAGCAATTTCATAAGCATACATACTAATTACAAAAAATTCCTTTCAACCAAAGCCTTCCTGAATGCAATTATACTTTGTACAAGCGATAGAATCTTACTTTCCGACAAACATCTTATACTCCTTTCTAGCCGTACTGTCCATGCAACACAAAGGGGAATGGCCTTCCACATCGTCTTATGACTCTTTCTGATGGTCTATGCCTGCCATTTTACTGTTTTCTACAAGCTCTTTGCTTGCTGTATCCAAGAACCCTAGATTTGTTTTCTATTTTCAAAAAGGAAGAGAAGACCATCTCTAATAAGTTTTTCTCTTTGCGCTACACTTCATCTGCTATGTTCATAATGAATATGAAGAAGTTTGGCAGTGAGTTTTATGTCATTAAGAGTTTCTGGGGCAATACCTTCCCTGCTGAACTCTTGTTGGTGTAAATTAGAATGGGTAGATGGTAGTCAAACCCTGCTACAATTCATTAAATCTTTTGTATTAGATGGTCAGAGTATTACATTTTTTGGATCTCTTTTACTTACTTTTTGGATGTGAATTCATCACTTTCTTAGTGCTGGCTTTTGACATCAATGATACTTACAATATCAAAAAATGAGTAGTTGGGGCAATGGCGCCATATGATCTATCGTAGTCTAACAAGAGCTTGTTGGCATTTCCTTCTGATATAAAGCTCAGCATTGTTTATACAGACTACTTGTATTATATATTTATAGATTTGCTTTAATTATTTGACAGCATTGCTTTCAGGAAGTTCCCGACTTTGCTTCCCAATTTATTGCAAGAGATAATTTGGATTCCAAACCTCTGAAAGGATTGAGAGTTGGTCTGATACAGGAAACTATTGAAGATGGAGTTGACCCAGAAGTAATTTTTTGAATCCGTGGTGCGGCTAGTCATCTTGAAGATCCTGGGTGCACTGTCACCGAGGTAGTCTCATTTTTTCAGCATTTGTGACCTCGCGTTGTCTTTCTACATGCTTTGGCATTCCTTACTTGAATTATTTGGTAATTTTTGTTTTTGCAGGTCTCTTTGCCATCCTTCTCGCTTGGACTGCCAGCTCACTATATCCTTTCTTCATCTGAATCTTCTTCGAATTTGTCCCATTATGATGGTATCAGGTAATGGAGCGAAGAATTAATCTCAAAATATTGCAGCAAAGATTTTATTTGCATCTGGTCTTTCCTTTCCATTCCTCATAGCAAATATAAGTACATATCGACAGTACTGAGTTCATTTCAGATCTTTCTTAGAATTCCACAGCTCTAATCCTCAGTTTTGGAAGCCAAATTGGAGGATAACTAAGTAATTCCTAGTTAATTATTACTATTTAAAGAGAAAAAAAGTAGTGGGGGAGTGCCCATGATGAGTTTGGACAGATATAGTCTTTTAATTATTGCATACTAGTCGCAAGAATTAAGAATTTACTGCCATGTTGCTAAGAAAATAGGTGGGAACCAACCATAATTTATACAGAAGATGTAATTGCGGAGACTGCCTTACATTATTAATGATAATCTTTCAAATGTTAAGCCTCATGATGTTTGCTCAAAATTTCTTATGAATGTCCATAGTATAAATAAGATTGACAGAAATTTGATGCGAGTTGTTGACGTACCAGTAGAAATATTATGTTGAAGCTACTGTCCGTAACTTCATGTGATGTCAAAATGCAGGTACGGAAAACAAGTTATTGCTGATGAGTTAAACTCTCTTTACAGGGAATCCCATGCTGCAGGCTTAGGTTCTGAGGTAATAAGGAACAGAACTTTTTGTGTAAAGTAGTTTTATAGTGGTTACGTCTAAAAGGGGTCTCCTGCTTCCCTTTCTCATAATCTTTGCATGTAAGTTGGCCCTACACACGTTCATGAAAGAACTAGTGGACTGACTGTATTAAATGTCTTTTCAGGTGAAAATGAGAATCCTAATGGGGACATATGCTGTATCTGCTGGTTATTATGATGCATATTACAAGCGAGCCCAGCAGGTTGTACATCTATGTGCTCAGAATATTCCAAGTCCTCATAGCTGTCTAAATTAAAAGTGCAAAACTTTCTTGATAGTCTCATGTATCTCAAGATAATTAACACTAATATTAGCCAATCAGAACTAAGTAAATACATGATATGATTTTCTTTTGTGTCTCTGGATAAATGCTTACACAAGACATTCTGCACGTCAGTTGTATATCGTGTCTCTGACCGTGAAGTTCTAGATTCAAAATGCGTGAAGTTCAGTTTAGCTCGTCTGTGTGTGTGGCATTCAGTTGATGCATCTATTGGACTTCTTGCTGCGATAATTCATATTTAATGAGTTATGTGACCCCAATTTAATAGTGCTTTGATAATTTCCTGTTCATCTTAATTCTTCTAGAAGTTAAAATGTGATTCTATTCCAGGTATGGACTTTGGTCAGAATGCTTCAGAGCAGCATTAAATGAGAACGATATTTTGATATCACCTGCTGCACCATCAGCAGATAAAATTGGTATTTTTTAGCTTTTGCTTTTACTAAATATCTACCTTGCAGTCTTGTTTAAATACATTTTTTTTGTTCCTTAGAAAGGCTATGCTAATTCTCACTAGGACATGTGGCATTTATAGGTGAAAAAGAAGAAAGATCCGTTGTCGGTATATGCTGCTGATATCATGACTGTAAGTAGTTCTTGTTTCTTCTATATCTTCTTTTGGTAATTTTCTTCCTTATTTTCCCCTCTAGTCAGATGATGATCTAACTTATTCAGTCTATTTTCTGTTCTATTCAAGTGATGATTTTTTTTATCATCGGCAGGTCAATGTCAACTTGGCTGGTCTTCCAGCATTAGTTCTCCCGTGTGGATTTGTTAATAGCAGTTCTTTGCCCCTTCCGGTTGGTATTCAGATGATTGGTGCTGCATTTGAAGAGGTGAGTTTCAGTACTCGCAACTTTTTTCAGTTGGTATTCCACAGTATTTAAAAAAAAAAAAAGATATTTGAGCGCAGGGGTAGTTCGAGTTATCTAGATCTCTCTTTTAAGAGAAGTTAGAAAAGGGGGGAATAGAGGGATGAGTCGGATGACACAGTAACTCAATTCTTGAAAAGAGAATCGAGTCAAACGTGAGCATCTTAAAGAGTAGTATGGATACATTCAGGTCTATTTATGACTGTAGAAAAGAGTAATGAAAACTATGGGTGTGTTCGGTATTAAGGAAAACATTTTCCAGAAAGAGTTCTGATTTTTCCGTATTTGGTTGGTTGAAGAATATTTTCTAGGAGAATGAGTAAATTGACTTCTCTAATGAAAGTGGGGAAAACAAGCTCTACAAGTGGCATTCTGCCTTGATTGTGTCCTCCCCTCTCCAACATACCTCATCTTCACCTCCACCCCTTGTAGCCTTCATTCCCACCACCTTCACGCCTACTTTCCATAATATTTGTCTAGATTATATAAATGCTTTTAGAATAATATTTTGTGCTTATGTATCGAACACGAGAAAAAAGTAAGAAACTACTTATTTTTCTAGTAAACATTTTCCTTCATACTGAAGACACCCTGTGCAGCCAGCACAAATGTTACAAATTTAATGCAAGAAAAACTGAAAAAGTAGAATATGATTACAAAGGAAAGGAAAACAGCATGTATTTTTCGAGTTCAGTGAAGGGGATATGCTTATTCAGATCATTTTTCTTCTCATCTTTTTGCTTTTCGTTTTCACGCTCTTGCTTGTGTTGATTGGTAAGTCATGCTAAAGTTCTTACTTTACGTACTAAAATGAATGCAGGAGAAATTGCTCAAAGTAGGCCATATCTTTGAGCAGACACTGCAAGGTTGTTCTTTTATTCCTCCTCTAATTGCTGATGAATTGGCATGCTAGTCTTGAATTCTTGGCGCAATTTGGGGAAGTTATGTCCAGTTAATCAACCTAACGATTTCATGAAAAGTGCTGGCGAAATAGCTGTGGTGGAAGCTCTGTGCTGTCAGGAAGACGGATTCATCTATCCCGTATCAAATGTTCCACCAAGCTTTCCGGGCTCATGCCACTGTTCCCAAACGAATCGTTATGTTCAGAAACCTTCTTATGTTGGAAATTGTTGTAGCAGAATTGGCGTATAAAAATATGCACCAATTGAGAATTCATAACACATGTGAGATTCTTGTAGCTTTGTTGCAAGCAATTCTGTTGTGTATTAGCATGCATCAATTTTGACACTTTGATGTAATACATTTATTTCATCTATATTTTCTGGAAAGTTGTTTTCAACATAAGTCTGATGCCGGATGTAACTTGTTTGATAATTTATTCTAATGCAAGCATTAGCGATTGTTTCAAGACTCACTCTCGAAAAATATAGGTCACGCGGACAACTTAACCGTTACTTCTTCCCTTCAATCATTCCCTCACTCTCTCTCGGTCTCCCCCTTTTTATCATTTTGCAAATGTTATCACAATGTTGCGTACAATTGACTCTTATAGTCCTGTTTTTTACCCAACTTCGTGCGTAACGGAAGCTCTAGTGTACTGGATTGGCCCTATTAATAGTTATTATTAGGATAAATTACATAATTAACCAAACATTTTTTATCATATTTACATTTTATTCTATTACTTTTAAAAAATTACGGAATATGCCACTTTTTTTAGGCACGATACACACGAAGAGTAGCAATACATAACTTGGGCGAGACACATAACTCATGATATATCCTATGTATCGCGAATACACAATGTATGACATACCTAACCGTGTATCTGAACGATTTAACACGTATTCGTATGTATCTGAAGGGTTACTTGAGTTATGTGTCAGGACCATCTGGAGGGTTTCTTGAGTTATGTATCACATTTGAGTTATGTATCACGGCCCTCCGTATGTATCACACCTAAAAAAAGTGATATGAAATGTAATATCAAAAAATAGTGAGGAGTAGTTGACTCCTGTAATAGCGTGATTTATAATTATTATTTTTCTCCTGCGGCGAAGACTTTGACTTCACTGTTTGGCCCTATTTTATGAAATATACTTTTTTTAGGCACGATATATACGAAGGGTGGAAATACATAAATTGGACATAATACATAACTCATACATACACAATGTAACGCGTGTCTAACCATGCATCTGGACGATTTAACATGTATCCAATATGTATTGGAGGCTGTGGCTGACCCAGAAAGTTAGCAAAGGATGTACAAATTTTATTCTTAATTGTGTTAAGGGTGTGCAAATTAAATATACTTATAATGACTAACATTTAACCTTATTTCACTATATAATTTTTTAGCGAAGGGTATTTGGCTGACCAACCCGCCTACAGTTTAGCTCTGCCATTTTCTGCAGGGTTACGTGAATCATGTATCGTGCTCAAATTATGTATCGAGATCCTCCATATGTTAATATTGATTAGCAAATAAAAAATATTTTCCATTAATATATTCCCTTTTGATTTATATTATTCGGCATTTTACCTTTTCAGTTGGTCCAAAATATATGATGGTTTACATAATAAGGAACTTTTTTTTTTCAAATTTACTCTTGTTTACAAATTTTTAAAAGTTTTTCTCAATGACAATTTTCTTTGAGTACATTAAAATATTAAATAGTAGAACTCTTACATTGTGACAGGCTCCGGAGTCACCCCTGAATACGGTAAGCCATCCTTAGTCATTATGCCTCACTAGCCTTGTATGGATCCTTAACTCATGCATAGCTCTAACTCTCATACTCAGCCGAAGCATTAACTTAGTATAACTGTGATAATATAATGGACCATCTCACACCAATCAATAGACATAAATGATGAAAACTCAAATCCAATACTCAATACATTAGTGTCTAAAAGCCTCTATAAGCAAATCATGTGACTGCTAGCACAAGATTACTAACTAGTCTCCAAATAAGAAATAAATAAACAAAACTAGAGCTACAACTCTACTAAAACGAGAAGAATAAATAAAAAATCCAACATCAACGGCTCTCGAAACAAGTGAGGACTTGCCAAATCTTCAACTCTCGGGATGTGGATCTATCAACCTTGGACGTCTGGACGTCTGGCAAGATCGACATATGTGAAAAACATGCAACACAAAAGCATGCGATTAGTATTTTTAAATATACTGAGTACGCGAGAGGTTAGCAATAACAAGCTATAACAATAATAAGTAAATAGTTATGTAATGCATGAAAAGTAATACCAACAGTAATTGTCACCAGCTGAAGTCAATAAAGCAATAATGTGTAAAATTACAATATTTAGTTAAAACCATCATTTTAGTATTTATCTCTTCTATTTGACTCTTAACTGGATCTTGCAACTTACTGATGCTCATAACTGACACTGTCATACTTCATACTACTAGACTGACACACCTCATACCAAACATATAAATGTATTTAAAACATCAAGTTTTAAAAGCTCTTTTTAAACCCTTCATAAGAAATAAACTTGTAAATAGAGTAAAAATGAGCATTTATTTAGTTATAATAGTTTACAAGTTTGACTCTAAGCTACGATTCTCAATATGCAATATTTAAGCAAAATCGTCAGATTATAAATAAAATTTCACCTTTCAAAAGTATAAGAGAACTCAGTAGAACATCTCAAAGATCATCATGTTATTTCTCATTAGGTCATGAGCTAGATATGCCTCTTTTGGGCCATGAACTTAATACTCCTCTTAAGTCCATGAGCCAGGAATGTCTTTCAAGGCCATGAGTTAGGAACGCCTCTTAAGGCTATGAACTATTTTTTTGAATTGTCCTAATTCTGTATCTGACTTACGTTTTATAAAGCCAATATCATTATTTAGAAATTCTGAAAATATTCATAAAACATGTATTCAACTTTCCAACTAACCAAACATGAATCTTGACTGCAACTTAGGGTATTATTATTAAAATTATGAACAAGCACATAGACTCCACACAAAGGACTTACAATTTATGAACCTGACCAATTTTCATCAACCTACTTTACAGTACCTCATCACTTCATAAAATACTCATACTTTTTAATAATTTCAATACAAATATTTAAAATCTTCTTTTCAAAGTGTTATAACCACCAATTTTGACTTGAATACTCACAAAGTCAAATATCAATATATCTCTTAAAAACTCTAAATCAAGTTGGATATTTCATAATGATAAAGTAAAGTCTCGAGTTCATGATTCTTACTACATACTTCATAATGATAAATTTAACAAATTACACGAAATCCTTCACTTTTCATGCTTTCCTCCACAAATCTTCATAAATATAGCACTTCACATATTAAGAACACATAGCCTCTCTAGACGATATGCAAACTTCATAAAAACTCAATTAATAATGTTTATAATCATGCAAGGAAGAAAACATCACGAACTTATGAAACATTGATATTTTTCAACTTTAAGTTCGGATTTTAAGCACATGGGTGAAAGAAAATTCATACTTATTAGCCCACATACCTTTTTAACACTTTACTACACTTCAATTTGATGAAGGAATGACATTCTTGAAGCCCTTGAAGAAGAACCCTAGGATGAGAGAATGAAAAACGATTTCTACGCTTGATTTCTTTTCTTTTTCTTTTCTTTATTGTTACTGTAAAAAAAAATGAATAAGGGAGGGGATTTTTATTTTTATAAATGTGGTGGATTAAGGGTCGTATAGGAAATACATAATTTCCTTGTAATTTACAATATTAAAAGACCCCAAAACGACGTAGTGTAGTCATCTAGGTGATATTGAAGTTAACCAAATGTCCTTTTAAGTGTAAATAGCAACGAAGGCGATATTTGTACTGTTGTCAAATAGCCTCATGCCATGAGGCTACAAAAATTTTATAGCCTCACGTCGTGGGGCTTCAAGAAAAGTCAACCAGTGACCTTTTTCAATTGTTTCACTACGTAAGGGCTAGTAAAATACCATAATTTTTTACTTCGACCTCTAAATGACACACGGTTTATTGCGTTGGGGATTAGATTCAAATATCTTTCTTTAGATGGGTGATGGGTCTCAAAACTCCTCATAGACTAGGAGATATGATTTTTTTAATTTGACTCATGCATGAAAAGATACGAAAACTACAACGGTAGAAATGCTTTGGACTTAACTTAGCGCTAGGAGATCCTTATGACCTTGAATCATGTTAAACACTACTCCCACACTTTAAAATGATTTTATCACCTAGGAACAAGTGAAACTCATAGAACCCAGACTTAAACATGAATCTAGAATGGCTCAAATTCTAGCTAAAATTTTGGGGTGTTACATATTGTATCTACGGTTAGACACGCGATACATTGTAGATAACTAATCTTCCAAATACATACGGATACATGTTAAACCATTCAGATATATGATTAAATTGTCTGGATACATGATTCAAAGTCAGATACGTCGCATGGTTACAATATGTATCGGGTATTTAAACTAACATTTATCGCATATTTTAATGTAACATGTATTGTGAAACTAGTGATACATTATATAATTATTTTAAAATAGTAATAAATAAATAAATATAATAAAAATATTTAAAAATTTATATAATTTATCCTAATTAATTGATAATGTACTTTGTGACAAGTGATTGAGTGAACATTTCTTGCACTCCAATTGGGAGATAATAAAGCATAGTCTTTTGCTTTTGTTCCTTTTCAACAAAAAAGTGCAATGTGGAATATTTTTTCCTTTCAGAAATGCCCCCCACCCCTACGCCACTCCCAACCCCGAAACCTCTCAATCCAACAGTACTATACAGTCATCCAAACAGTAAAACAATTATACTAGCATTTAGTAAGTCCAACTTATTTTGAAAAGAACTATATATGGATAAGTTAGGATTTGTACCATAACAAGAATATCTATTTATCGATTAGTTAATTTTAGAAGGAGAGTCCTGAAGTAATTGATAAAGTTATTATAATATGGTTAGAAAGTTACAAGTTCAAATTTTTGAAATAGCCTATTGCATAAACATAAAATGCAAGGTAAAATTGAGTATAATAAACCCTTGTAATCGGACCATTTCGATCCACTAACCTGCACATGGTGGGCATTTTAATGCATCAAATTGTTCTTTTCTTTATTAGTTAGTTCTACCCAACTTACATGAAAAACAAAACTCTACAAAAATTACATTTATTCTTGCAAAAGAGCTATGCTGCTCTCAGACAATCGGACTCTTCAAAAAATGTGGTTGGATATGTGTCATGTATGCTAAAAGTGATACATTTTTTGAAAATTTAACAGAGTGTAATAATATTTTTAAAAGATTCGAACACTATAGCAATAAAGTAATGGATGTATGGATACTTCTCACTCGCTTAAAATCATGTGCCTTTATTATTATTAATATTATTGCTATTATTATTATTATTATTATTATTATTATTAAAATTTGCATGAACATGATTCTAGTTTTCATAGTATAATCAAAAAATTTGCTAGAACTCCATACCTGTAAACCTGTCAAAAGGCCGGTTTGTACCGATAAATCGGTCCAAATTGGTCGGACCGAATTCTAGGCCATTCGGGCTGGACCATGGGCCGGGCCAGTTTGGTCAATTTGGTCCAGACTGGAGTGGCCCGGTATTTTTAAATTTTTTTTTTAAAATGGCAGTTAATCATTAGGGACTGTTTGGCAACGGTCTAAAATGGCAAATTTTCATTTTGTATTAAAAAAAATTAATCCAAATTTTTTTTATAAATACCACTTCAAAGTTTCCATTTTTCACAACAATTCTCTCAATATCTATCAATGTCTCTCAATATTTCTTCTAAAATAGTGTGTGAATTTTACACAATTAATTTCTTAATTTATTATTTAGCAATTATTAGCAACATCAAGTGATCAAGTGGAAGTTTTCAACTTTCAAG
>JBDJHY010167316.1:0-12425 GCA_039654485.1 Withania somnifera | reverse complement strand
TATTATTATTATTATTATTATTATTATTATTATTATTATTATTATTATTATTATTATTATTATTATTATTATATATAAGTAGGCTTCGTGATAGACACACTCAACCTAATTGAAAGTTAGGTTGAAGAAACAATATTCACCATTGGACTAGGGCCAAGACGGAGTTTCATGATGCATTTTATCATGATGTCTCTCACGTAGAAGCCCTCCACTTAGGTTCAATTCCTGAATTAAGGTGCACGATATAAGAGAGAACTAGGGACAAGGAGAATTGTTCTTACTAACGCAGGGGTCAACAAATGGTTGTTGTCGGAATGACAGTCATATGTACAAAGCTCAACATAGGAATCAAAAATGGAAACTCAACAATAGTTAGAGACACTTTTAAGACTGAGTGACTAGTTAAAAGTAGGCCTAGGGTCATTTTCAAGTTAACCTACTTTCCACTTAGCTAAAATTGAACAGGGAAGGTTCAGGATATCATGTACACAATAAGGATAAAATGGATTACACTCACCACGATGTGAAATTAGACCACATTCATCAATAAAAACTTTTTTTGAAGACTATTTCATTTCACAAACACAACTCATCATCACTTAGAGATTTTAATTTTTTCAAAAGATACAGTTAACACACAAAAATAAGGCAACGATTTATGGATCCTAAATTTTATTCCTATAAGGTTCATAACCTAAAAGACATTCAACTTAGAATTAAAAACTAAACATGATAGTTATACTAGATAAAATGTACAAGGAAAATGAACCATGGAAACAAAAAGCCTGCAATGAACAATACAGGTACTACCCCCTCCCCACATAAAAAAAAATATTTTTCGCAATGCATAAATCAATTTAAACATTGAATGGGTAAGAGCTGTACCGTAACTACCTAAGCAAAAAAATCATATGACTTGGGGTCAACCTAAGATGGTTTCCCTTTCCCTGCACTAGCAACACATGGGGATGCCGATTGATTTGAGGAAGCTCTGTGTCAACTACAATGGGTACCTTACTAAACTTTTTTGACTCTATCGGTGTCCTACTAGCAGATACACCCATGAAATGTGATCTTTTTCTTACTTCATCCATCATATACATCGCTCTGAACTCCCTCATAGATTCCTCTTGGTCATGATCATCTCCTTTACTTCCTCTCTTGTACTTTTTCCTCTTCTTACTTCAAGTTTCCTTTTCAGGTCTACCACCCACCTTAACAAATTTCCATTTAGATTTCATTTGACCCAAACTAAATATTCTGTCCTCGTCCTCAGATCTGTTAGCTCTTCTATCATTGTGGAAAGTAAATGTTGGCCCTTTTGAAATAATATCACATCTGCTTAAAGCCTCTACATTCCAATTGAAACTTAGCCTATTCAGATGGTTTATAAGTTTCAGCCGCTCGTTCATGTGATCCTTCATATTTTCAATGCTCTTTGTATAGTCCCGTATGGCTTTAAAGAAGTTTTAGTTTTGTAGTCCATCAACTGCTCCATTTCAACCGAAAACACGTCAAGATAACACTTATTTCTCTTCACTCGACTAGATGACTAGGTGGTAGGCCTTGATGCCTTATCTCACTAGATCCTCGATGAACCGATGGAATCTCTGTTGTATAAGTGCTATTAGTGCCAACTAGATCCTCTGACCCTTTCTGTGATGTACAAGTAGCTCTACTCCTTTGTTTCTTCATCTTCTCCTGGGAAATATCCATAGACCTTTCAGTATCATAAGTCTTTAAGGCATCAGCAGAACCATCAATACCCGATAACATCAACATCTTTTCCTTTTAGCACATCTCAGTAATCAAGTAGGGGTAGGGGTATGAAGTACCTTCATAGAAATCCCTTATTCTCATTTCTTTGGAGATTAGTCTACCAAAGTTTAGATTATATTCAGAAAACAAGCAGGCCACCAAGGCAACATCTTCATCTATCTACTCTTATTGGGAAGATGCGCATTCTAGAAACTGCCCACCAAAAATTAGCAATAAAGCTCAGTGACCTTGTTTGAATTGGCAGACAGGGGTTGTTCAACTAAGCGGGCTCAACATCAATTAATAGCTGGGAAAATTATTTTCGCTGAGTCTTGGGATTGGCATATCAATAGACAAAATCCATATGACTCTCAGGAGGAATATAATTACTACCAAACAGCATCCTATTGATTTACTCTTCAAAGATATCAACATTAACTCTCCAAACCCTAACCATTATCAAAACACGCATAGATGATTTTTGACCTTTGCATGCCTTATGCTATAGATGAGATTTGTAGTTCACATAGAATTCATGAACAATGGTAGGATAATACTGAACTGGCGGTCTGTTTATCAAACCTAGCTGTTATGACTGAAATACACACTTAATCTTTGGATATTTTGGTAGATGTGTCATGACTATCCAAATTTCTTTTATAATACTCCTCTTGAATTGATCGTTGGATTTTGTGGTGAGTCTCTTAGCATATATTTTATCTCACCCTTCCACTACCCATGGGAGTCATCCCAAAAATCTAGCTTTTACTGTTTACAACTTGATACACATCCTCCATGAGATTTTTATCCAAGGCTAGCAGAGGTGTTAGTTTTGACTCTTCGAACTACTTCCTCTCTTAGATTCCTTCATTCTTGATAAGTCTCCTAACTCTTCAGAAAATTCCTCACTAGAAGTGGAAATGACATCTGGCTCAGGTTGAGTAGGATCCTCAAGTGATCTAGCTTTCCTTGAATGTAATCATGTCACTCTTTGCTTAGGAATGTCATCCTCATCCCATAGACACTCTTTGCTTAGGAATGTCATCCTCATCCCAGAGACCGCAGGAAATTTCACTTCTCTGACCAACTCCATGCCTTGTAGGATGTTTGCGTTCCATTGGTACCTGCAAGGATATCGTTAGTACTGACATAAAAATCATGAAATTAAAATTAAGTGAGTATAAACTTATTAGGACCTTCTTGGATGAAAGGTAGAATAATGCACCCTTTTGTCTATTTTGTAACAAGTTTAGAATCATATAGACGATAGGTTTGGATGATTCATCCTACAAGGGATGGTTCATCCATTTCATTATCTGCATGTAACTAGTTTAATTCTAGCAGATGGAGGATTTGGAAGATTTATCCTACATTGGATGGTTCATCCATTTCATCGTCACTCACATACATAGTCTAATTCCTTTTAGACAAAAGGTTTGGATAAGTCATCTAAGATCAGACGGCCCGTCCAAACATTTATATCATAGTACTCTGTTGTTTTTACTCTTAAATAGGTTAATACCAAATGGGAAATGAGCATAAGTGAATTATCTCATTCAAGACGGTTTGACCATAATTCATCCAATTCACTACCCTTGCAATTTATGACCTATTTGACGAATTTTAAGCAACTAACCTATCCAATCTTTATGTGTATGATGTTCCAAACCTCTTTACTAAAGAAATTCATGTCTAGCCAAAAACAAGCTAGTGAACTCAACCTATCATATGAAATTATTGTTAATTTTAATAGGTGTCAGGCTACTAAGAGTTCACCTAGACATAATTGAGTAGAAAAATGAACTTTAAACAAAAAGAACAATTAAAGCACACTCACAATTGATGGAATAGTTTATGATAGGGTTCCTTTACTCTAGTTCTGACAATACAAGGTTTCACATTACGTTATAGTTATGAGATGGCCAACTAGAATTTCACCACTAGGGTATTTAAAATCAATTCTTTTGAAGATGGGTTGCTTTCAATGAAATCGGTAAGAAGATGAAGGAAACAATCGATATCTACTTGTAGCAGTTAGGGAATTTGAAATGAAAAAAAAAGAAAGAATAGAAAAAAAAGTAGATATATATATATATATATATATATATAAAGGTGGGTTGGGTCGAAATTAATTGAATTTGACAAAATCCAAATACCCGACTTACCTAGGACGGAACATTGGATGTCTCATCCAATAGTTGCATTTGAGAACCCATGCATTATAGTGAAAAAGCTTTTAAGCAGTGAGGTTTAGGTGTTTCATCATGTCTTAGATGATTAGTCCAACCTGATCGCCCAACTCTATTTCGAATCCAGTGTGTTTCTTGTAAGGTGATGGATTTGGGTGGTCCTTCTGTCTTTGGATGAGTCACCCAAAATTCCATCCTTCATATTTTACATTCATCTATTAATCTTCTTGTGAGATGGTGCAATTTAGGACTTTCCACAGTCATAAATGATTTGTCTGTGCTGCCGCCTTTGAAATTTCAAATTGCTTCAAACCTGTGATCCTGTACTCTTACACACAGCAACCCAATCTTATAAAATCAACAAAATCTAAAAAATAAAGTATACAACATCATAATAACTTGGGTTGCCTCCCAATAAAGCTGATTTAACGTCGTAAAACTACACAGTTACCTTGAATACTCAGACTTCATCAAGGTAGAAAGTGTCTAGAACTAGGACCTTTTCAATAGATCAGAATACCTTTTTATCTTCTGTCCCTGTTCCTTGAATATTTAATTCTTAGCATTCTCCAGATCTATTTCTCCTGATGGGAAAACCTCTATTATAACAAATGGACCTGACCACTTTGACTTTAGTTTTCTCGGGAACAATCTCAATCTTGAGTTAAGTAAAAAGATTAAATCCCCCAGCGTCATCCCATTCTACCTCAATCACGGATACTAAACTCATATCCCTTGGTTGCTTCATAAATTTGTAGATGTTGAAAATCACCTCCTCATTATTCAGTCAAAACTTATCTCGCTTCTTTCCACATCACTACATCTCTCTTAGTCAACAAGAAGGGTCTAGCCAAAATAATGGACACCTCAAAGTCAACATCACATTCCAGTATAACAAAATTAACAAGAAATATGAGATTGTCCACTTTGAAAAGTACGTCAAACACGATCTGTTCTTCCCTATTGACTGATTTGTCAGCCATTAATAACCTCATAGTACTTGGTATGGGGAATACTAAGCCCAACCTTTTGTAAATAGATAATGGCATCAAGTTAATACTTGCTCTCAAATCACAAAGAGCTCTAGCAAAGTTAAAAGCTCCAATCATGCATGGAATTGTAAATGCCCATGGATTTTTTTCTTAACCAAAGATCTTGATGATACAATAATGAATATTATTTGTGGGTTCATAACTCACTTTCCTCTTCTTTGTAACAAGTTCTTTCATGAACTTAACATATCCTGGAATACTGTTGAAGTGCCTTCACCAATGGAACATTTACTAACAATTGTTTTAGCATGGATATAAATTTTTGAAACCTACCATCCTCAACTTTCTTCTTCATTCTTTGAGGGAATGAGGGTGGTGGTCTTGACATAATGGTCATCCTCTCTGGTTCTACCTTGCTCACTTTACTACCTTTTGGCAACACATCAACTACATTCTAATTCTCATCAACCATATCTTCTTTGGTGGTTTAATTATTAGTTTATTCTTTTCCTCCACTATCTAATTCAGTTCTAATAATACCTTGCCACTTCTTATTGTAATCCCCATGAAATGACCATATTTCTTTAGAGTGTGCACTGTTGTCACGACTCGATTTCGCAGATCATGATAGCACTTACTATACCCCTAGTAGGAGAACCAAACCCTGCAGTCTGAAGCCAAAGTGAAGGACTACTACATTAAGTGGAAAAGAATATCAAAAGTCACGATAAAATAATAATTGCGGAATTATTTAAGAATGAAAGAACCACCCAAAATCTGGTATCAGTGTCAAACAAAGCACTAAGTGCAGAATGATAAAACTGAAACAAATGTAGTTTCAATATGTCTTCGAAATACAATGGAGATCAATAAAATATAAGTCCAAAGAGAAGAAGGAACAAGATGGATGCCAGTTTACCCTGAATCTCCAATGTAAATAAGATCCGAATGACATTTGTCTGTATATCACGAGCGGAAACCTGTAATTGGATCTGCACATGTTTAAGTGTACTATAAGTACAAGTCGCCGAAGCTACCTGTACCCAGTAGGCTTTGAGGGCCCACTGAGCACATAATAATAATAAAAACAGTAAATAATGGAGTAAAAGAAAAGAGGTCAAGGAAGCAAATAGTACAATACAAGAAAACTAGCAACTCAAGTACGAAACAAGTGCCATATAAGCTGATAGTGATAGATAATCACATAACAGGATCGCAGGCAATGGAAGAGAACGTACCCAACATCCTTGCAAAAACATATGTGAAATATAACACAATAACTAGGATTCAAAGAAGATACGGATAAAACATGGTCGGTATACCGGTAACCTCAAGTGAAAGGATAATTGAACGAATAAAAGTAAAAAGCACTAATCCTAGATAACATGAAACAACAAGTAACCGATAAGGACAACTGCACAGTGATACGAATAATAAAGTAAAGAAATTAAATGCTGACAAGTCCCCCATAAGAAATGCAGCGTACACAGAAACATGCTCACCCATAGGCCCCCCCATCCAATCTATGAGCACACTGAAGAAAACAAGTGCAAAAAAGCAACAAACATATAATCGTCATCAGAACCGCACATACCAATTTCAGAATTATAATTGGTACCTTGTGCCCCGCGATATTGTTATCCCACCGGCATCTAGTGCCTCATATCAGCGTTATCCTGCCAGCATATAGTGCCTCATATTAGTGTTATCCCGCCAGCACATAGTTCCTTATTTCAGTCATATCATATCGGTAACATCCACTAGCTGTACTCGACAAGTCAAGGCATTCAATGCTGATGTATATGGTAGTATCACCTATGGTCATCAATAATCAATATCACCATGTTTCTACAATTGCTAGTACCACGTATGTCAAAAAGCTGTACTCATTAACGTACGATGATGGTATCAAGTTCCATCGCTGTACCCATTGCCAAACGGAGTCGATCTCAAGTGCCAGCATTTATCAGTAAAAACATTATGTATTTTCCTGTGACAGGAGGTGAAGCCTAGACTAAAACAAGTAAAATAGTGTTATCAGATGCTCGATACGGTGTCGAGACTAAACAAGTAAAAGATAATTATTTATATTATTATTATTATTAAAGTGTGCTCATTTATTTATTTATACCGCTATGAAACTTTATCATTCAATCATCCGCTGGCCATCATGGCTCACAAATCAAGAGGTGATACTACCCAGCCCCAATGCACTCTCATCGGAGCCTTAGGCTCGGTCTCTCCGTGCCATGAATACATATCATATCAGCAACACATATATATCAACATATAATCATGAATTATCCACTGCCTATGCCTTGCATAGGTATCTCTAATCAAATGCTAAGTCTTAGGCCCCATATCACTCGGGGTGCCAAAATATCAATATCAACATAGAACGGATGAAAGAACAGTACAGGGGTACTATACAACCTAGATACCCAATCGAAGGATGCTATTTAGTACAGTTATTAAAGCTATAAGCTCAGAGATAGCCCCACGGAGGCTACCTGTGTCCAATGATAAAGCGTTGTAAATCCATAAATCGTACTGCGACTGACGTCAAATGGTCTCCAAATAATCTAAAACTAGCATCAAAGAATTCTATACATTAATACAAGTCTAACAGTGTAATTTATGCTAAGTTCCAGACTAGGAAAAAATATCAGGCCTAGAACGGGCTTGCAGGGCCCGCATGCCAAAACTAAAAATAAATTCGTGTAGAAATTTATGGAATACGTTGAGAAGATTTTTCCTTGAACTTGGGATGGTGTTTGGGGAAGTTTTTTTCTTTAGAATGGAAGAAGTCATGGTTTGTGATTGAAAGAAAATAGAAGGGTTTGTACAGGAAAAATATAGTTATATTTCCAGCCACGCTCTTCTTCGCGATCGCGTGGCTTTAGACCGCGATCGCGTAGAGTATGAGAGATTAGCCTTCGCGATCACGTGGCTTAGGCCGCAGTTGCATAAAGTACCCTGAACCTTGCTCCATCGCAATCGCGTGAGCTAAGTTCATGTTCACAAAGCACACTGGTAATTGAATCGCGATCGTGTGAGGGTTTACACAATCGCATAGAGGTACATGACCTGCACCAGTTGCAGGTCTTTTCAGTATTTTTTAGAATTTTCGTCTAGGGGTTCGGGGATCAAATGGAGTCCAATTTAAAAATCCAAATATGCAAATCGCATGGAAAAACATTCCGTACTTAATGAAATCAATAAACCTGAAATCCGAGGTCATTTACTCAAAATGACCCCTCAACCACAAAGTAGCCAAAATTGTATTTCTCCGCCAACACCTCAAAAATGCAACGATAAGTCCAAAAATTATACCAACACCTCACCTAGCCTAAATTCATCATTCAGGAGCTGCTGGAAGTGTCAGAATCTCGATCCGACACTCCAAACATCAAATTACCACTCAAGCTCCTCTTTACTCTTTAAGCTTTACTAAAATCCACAATTTCGCATAACTTGCAAATGAGAACTCCAAAACACAAAGTTAAGGTCAATCTAGACTTTGTTTGGTATGATGGAGCTAACAGAACTTTTGGAATTAAATTCCAGGATTGTTTTGAAGGAAAGTTGATTTTGGTTAATGAGTACTTCGTTTTAGGCTCTATAATAAGAAATTTGAGATATTTCTCAATCGAGTTGCCAGGGATCTGAATTGTTGGTCCCAGAAAGTCATAAAATCACTTGGGAAAACTACCGAAATGCTATAGAATGCAAAATATTGCGTATATATCATAAATGACTATGAGGGTCATTACAACATCCACTACTAAAAGGACTTTCGTCCTTGAAAGTCAAGTGAAAGTAAGGAATAGATGGGAAAAGAATGTACCTGATGCCTCAAATAGCTGTGGATAGTGCTTTAGCATCTCATTCTCGATCTCCCACGTAGCTTCCTCGATCGAATGGTGACTCCACTGCACCTTAACCACTGGAATCTACCAGGACCTCAATTTTCTCATTTCCTTAGCCAAAATCTTCACTAGCTCCTCAACTGTACTGAATCCTTATGGATAACATATGACTCATTGGGCATATACCACCACAACATAGAAACATGGAATGCCAGATACACAACTGACAGTGTAGGAGGTAGTGCCAACCTATAGGCAACATCACCAACCCTTTCCAAAATCTCATACAACCCAATATACCTGGGACTAAGCTTTCCACGCCGACCAAACCTCATCACACCATGCATAGGGGATATTCATAAGAACACCTTATCACTAACTCCAAACTCCAAGGCATGAAGTCTTCGATCATTATAACTCTTTTTCCTACTTTGGGCTGCCCTCAGCCTATCCTAAATCAATCGAACCTGATCCAACGAATCACGCAGTAAGTCTGTAGACTATACCCTAGCCTTAAAACCATCAAACCAACCAATAGGTGATCTATACCGTCTACCATACAATGCCTCGAATGGTGCCATCTCAATGTTGGAGTGATAGCTATTATTATACATGAACTCCGCCAAGGGTAGGTATTGATCCCAAGCACCGCCAAAATCTATCATGCAAGCTCTCAACATATCTTCTAATACCTGAATAGTCCGCTCAGACTGACCATCAGTATGCGGATGAAAAGCTGTGCTCCGATGCACCTCGGGTACCCAAATCTTGTTGAACTACCCGCAAAAAATGCAAAGTTAACTAGATGTCTCTGTCAGAAATAATAGATATAGGAACACCATGCAATCTAACCACCTCACGAATGTAGATTTGAGCTAGACGTTCAACATTATAAGAGGAAAGAGTAGGAATAAAGTACGCTGAATTGGTCAGCCTATCTACAATGAACCAAACCGTATCAAAACCTCTGCTAGTATGTGGCAACCCAGATACTAAGTCCATAGTTACCCGCTCTTATTTCCAAGCCGGAATAGGAAGTCTTTGCATCAAACTACCTGGTCTCCGATTCTCATACTTGACCTGTTGATAGATTAAACACTTAGAAACATACTCAACAATGTCCCTCTTCATCCCACTCCACCAATACAACTGACGTAGGTCATGATACATCTTGGATGCACTAGGATGAATAGAATACCTAGAACCATGAGCCTCTCACAAAATCAACTGCCTTAAGTCACCAACCTGAGGAACACATATGCAACCATCATACTGAAGCATACCATCTGAATCAATGAAAGATCTGCTGGCCTCTCCAGCTATCACCTCTCTACGGAGGGCAACCAACCGCTTGTCCTCAAATTGACACTCTTGAATCTAGTTTATCAAGGAAGATTTGGCCTCAACACATGCCAATATATGTCTGGGGTCTGAAAGGTCAAGCCTATCCAACTTGTTAACCAATGACTGGACCTTTACCGCCAGTGGCCTCTCTGAAACTGAGAAGGCTGCTAGGCTACCCATACTGACCACCTACGTTTGCCTTGCCCGGATAATATAGGATAGAGATTCATAGTCCTTCAGTGGCTCAATCCATCTTCGTTGCCTGGAATTAAACTCTTTTTTTATCATAATATACTAAAACTATGATGGTCAGTAAAGACCTCACACTAAACCCCATAGAAATAATACGTCCAAATCTTAAGCACAAATACTATGGCTGCCAACTCTAAGTCATGAGTGGGGTAGTTACACTCATGGACCTTTATCTGCCTCAAAGCATATGCAATAACTTGGCCCTGCTACATCAAAACACACACCAAACCGGCACCAAAAGCATCACAATACACGGAGAATCCCTGACCCTCCACTAGCAATGTCAAAACTGGTGCTGAAGTCAACAAGTCCTTGAGCTTAGAAAAACATAACTCTCCTCAGACCATTGAAAGGAAACATCCTTCTTGGTTAACTTAGTCAAAGGTGCTGCAGTAAAAGAGAACCCCTCGACAAAACGCCGATAGTATTCGTCCAAACCCATAAAACTACGGATCTCAAAAACAAAAGTCGGTCTTGGCCAATCTCTTATAGCTTGAATCTTTGCTAGATCAACTTTAATTCCATCCTTGGACACTATATGTCCAAAAATGCAATGGACTCTAACAAAAACTCACACTTTGAGAACTTAGCGTACAACTTATGTTCTCTCAGTGTCTGAAGAATTAATCTCAAGTACTGTTCATGATCTGACTTACTCTGTGACTACACCAATATATCATCTATAAACATAATCACGAATGAGTCTAAGTAGGGCTTAAGTACCCTATGCATCAAAACCATGAACGCTTCTGGGGCATTAGTCAACCTAAAGGACATAACCAAAAACTCATAGTGACTATAACGGGTCTTTAAAGCTGTCGTAGGAATATACTCCATGCGAATACGCAACTGATGATAAACAGACCTCAAATCAATTTTAGAGAACACTGCTTCTCCCTAAAGCTAATCAAATTAGTCATCAATCCTCGTCATAGGATATTTGTTTCTTACAGTAACTTTATTCAACTGTTTGTACTCAATAAACATTCTCATGGTGCTATCTTTCGTTTTCACAAACAAAACTAGTGCACCCCAAGGTGACACACTAGAATGATTAAAGCCTTTATCTAATAGATCCTAAAGCTGAACCTTCAGCTCCCTCAATTCAGCAGGAGCCATACGATACGGAGCAATAGAAATGGGTTTAGTGCCCGGCTCTAACTCGATAACAAAATCAATATCACGCTCTGGTAGGTCGATTGGAAATACATCAAGAAACTTAGATACATAGGAACTGATTTCAGAGTAGGGGTATCAACCTGCATATCACTAACATAAGCTAAATATTCCAAACATCCCCTCCCTACTAGTCTCCTAGCCTAAAGGCATAAAATAAAACCTATCAGTGTGCGGCTACTAGAACCCTGCCACACCACCAGAGATATACCTGGTAATGCTAAGGTGAAAGTCTTGGCATAATAATCCAAAACTGCAAGATGTGGAGATAACAAATCTATGCCCATTATGATATCAAAATCCACCATATCTATCAACATCAAATCAGTCCTTGTGTTTAAACCATCAATAGAAATCAAACAAGATCGGATCACCCAATCCACTACTAAAGAAGCCCCTACTGGAGTAGCAACATGCATAGACATAGACATAACTCACTAGCCAACCACAAACAGGGTGTAAAATAAGATGATACATATGAACATGTAGAACCAGGGTCAAATAGAGCTGACGTAGGACTAGAACACATAAAAATCACACTTGTAATAACAGCATCAGATGCTTCAGCCTCTGGTCGAGCAGGTACAACATAAAGTTGGCGATCACCGCCATGTCTACCGCCACTATGACCATCGGCCTTACCATACTGGCCACTACCTCTCTAACCACCATGTGCCCCACCTCTGGCTGGTAGAGGCACTGCCCTCACTGGATGTATAGCTATTGGAGCAGGCTAAATAGCTCCCTTCTGAGGACAAACTCTAGTATAATTGCCTGCAAGGCCACACTCAAAACATGGCCTAGATGGCCCACCCTGTCGGGCTCATCTACCAGAACCCGCATGT
>JBDJHY010167269.1:0-12426 GCA_039654485.1 Withania somnifera | reverse complement strand
AAGGCCTAGATGGTTTGTCATTTTATATATATATATTGTTGATGTGTTGTGCATTCAATATACAAAAGGTCGGGCAACAGGTTCCGTTTGAGAGTGCATTGGGGCTTGGCTAGTATCACCATATAATAAATAAGCCATAAAGGATAGATATTAATAATACTGAGGATGACGGACAATGACATAAACTGATAACTTGGAATATTCTGATAATAATATAAGTTAAATAACCTTTTAACTATTTTAGACTCAGATGTGTACCTCGCACGCAGTACTACTATTCTACTTGTTTTATTCCAGGCTTACACCCTAGCACTAGGAAATATCATCTTAACTAATAAAAGTCTAGCACTTGAGTCTGACTCCATTCGATAGTGAGTACAGTCGTTGGCACTTGAGACCGTCTTCATATGGCAGTGAGTACAACTTTCTAATGGTTGTCACACATGCTGGGTTGGACATTTATGATATAGTTCCCTTGAGGACATTTGTGATACCATGATATTAAGGCGTTCAACTCCATGAGTTATCGAGATTATGGCTTACTGATACAATTGATATGAAGCATTGAATGCTAGATTTTAATACCCTTTGAGGCTCTATGGTTTGGGATGTGAGATTATGATGATGCTAGAGATTGTACGTAGTGGGTGTACCTCCATGGACCTTGTTTTTAGGATGTGACAATACGTAGGAAGGGTATAGGACGTAGAATAGATATACAGGAACTAGGGTTAGCCTTCCATAGATTCTGCCTACTGGACCTACGAGTACTAGAAGAGAAACGTACATAGGACTGGTTACTTCATATGAGTGTGTTTACTTTTTTGCACTTGTCTTCCTTGGTGTACCCCTGACTGAGATGTAAGACCTATGGGTGAGCGTGGTTTCTGTGTTTAATTTCTTTATTATATTGTTGATTTATTGTTTAGTTATTGTAGTGTTACTTTTGAGATTTTCTGGTTATACAGGATAATTATTCTAGATACTTTTTGATTATTGATCCTTTCCTTACTTGAGGTTACTGGTATACCGCCCAGGTTCTCTTCCTGTCTTCTATTTGAATCTTGATTAATTATTGTTGTTATTCACATATATTGTTTCAAGGATTCTAGATATGTCCTTTCTTCTTACTTGAGATCCTATTATGTGATTTAGCTGGCGATGACCTATTCTACTTGTTCTTGAATCTTATCTGTGTAGCTAGCTTCCATGATGTACTAGTTGCTTCTGTGATCCTACTTATTTGTATTTCGTTAATTACTACTTTTATTATTTTTATATGCCTAGTGGGCCCTCAAAGCCTACTAGCTACAGATTTCTTCGCGACCTGTACACATACTACACTTGTTCTCCTAGTGCAGATCCAAATACTAGTGGCTTACATTGATTATAGTTTGCCTCTCATTCTTATTGCTACTTACTTTAGAGATTTAGGGTGAGCTTGGCATCCAACTATTCCTGTTTCTCTTCAGATTTGGATTGGTCTTCTTGTACTTTTGGAGATACAATTATATTACACTTTAGGCTTTATGTTCTATTCTTAGAGGTTCAGTTTTGTTACAGTGATAATGGGTTTTGGAAATTTGTTTACTCATTGTAATTTCGTTATCTTGAGTATTTTTCCTTTCCTTTATATTTTACTTATTGTACTTGTTCTTTTTCTCTATTAATGTAGTATCTCTCCATTTAGGATTTGGGCTATAGGGTTGGTTCTCCTACTGGTGGTATAGTAGGTGTCATCGTAATCTTAGAAATCGGATAGTGATAAATTTGTATCAGAGTCCTAGATTCAACGATGTCAGTGTATAGAAAAAATATCTAGTAGAGTCTGGTGGATCAGCGCGGAGACGTCCGTGACTTATCTTTGGAAGGCTTTAGTGAAATGTAGGAAAGTAACTTATTCTTTCGAATATTTTGACGTGTGTACATCCTGGATGGTTTATTGAAAGTTATCACTCATTTCTATCACTCTTTCATAGATGATTCGTACACGTTCATGAACAACTAAGAAGATAGCCAAAACTCCTACTAAAGCACCTACGGAAATACCTACTCCTACTGCTACTCCTGAGATTCCAGCAGTGGCTGAAACACCTATTACAACACCTGTTCGCCTGTTGCAGCACCTCTTCTAGGTATCTATATCATCTTGTGGTAGTTGTTCAGTGCCTATGGTGCTCCCCCTACCGGTGTCTCTAGTACCACAACCTATAGCTGTAGTTCCTCCAGTGCAACTAGTTCCACGAGTTCATTCTATTCAACCGGTGCAGCCAATGTATTTTGTGCCACCATAGTTGTTCCTGTACCTCCTCAGGTTCTTCCAGTACCAGTTGTTCCTGCAGATGAGAAATAAGTAACTATGACAAATTTGGAGCAAAAGCTCCTGTCAAGGTTTTTGAGATTAGATCCCCCTCGGTTCACTAAAGTTCCTGGGGAAGACAATTATGAGTTTATCAAGGAGTGTAAAGAGAGACTGGGTAACATGGGTATTCAGAAGACTCATAGAATGTCTTTCACTGCTTACCATAAGCGTGGTGCAGCCAAGCAATGGTGGAGAGGCTTTGTTGCTTGCAGACCAGCGGGTTCACTCCAGTTGACATGGGTTGAGTTCTATGAGGTGTTCATGAGGAAGTTTATCTAAAGGGCTGAGACAAAACATTTGAGAGAAGATTTCAACAAGCTTGAACAGGGTTCTATGTCAGTTCTAAAGTATAAGGCCCGTTTCCACCAGTTATATGTCTATGGGGTGGAACTTATACCTACAGAGGTAGATCGGGTCCATAAGTTTGCTAATGGATTGTATGATATACTGCAAGAGTCAGTAGCATATTCTGATGGTCAACCATCCCGGGCCGCAGTTGATCATGCTGGTAATTGGGAGATTCTTTATAGCGAGCAAATACTGTATAGTGAAAAAAGGCAGCGGCAATAGGAAGGATATAGTGGGTCCTATTCTAGGGGCCATCGATAGTCTCATTACGTACAAGGTCAGTCCAGCAGGCTAGTGTAGGCTACATTACATGTTTCTTTAGTTCCTCCAGCTCATTTCTCTAGAGGGTCTGGATCCTCTCAGCATGGTAGTCAGATGGGTTTTGGCAGGGGTTCCCCACAAAGTGGGCTATAAGGGCCGTGTTTTGAGTGTCTACTATGCCATATCTTATCCTCAGAGGGGCACTATTCACCTTACTCCTCAGTCTGTACAGCCTTTGAGGTTAGTGCCTCCGCCGGCTAAAAGTGGGGCACATGGTGGTTATCATGGTTGTGGCCAGCGTGGTAAGGGAGGTGGTTGTAGTAATGGTCATTATGGCAGTGATCTCCAACTATATGTTACTCCATCTAGTCCAGAGGCATAATCCTTAGATGTTGTTATTACAGGTTTGATTTCTGTGGGTTCTATACCTATGTTAGCCATCTTTGACCCTAGATCCACTTGCTCTTATGTGTCTACTTATTTTGCACCTAGTTTGGGGTTGCCTAGTAAGATAATACCAATATCTATGTGTGTTGCTACCCCTGTAGGGGATTCTTTAGTAGTGGATCGGGGGATCAGGTCATGTATGATTTCTGTTAGTGGGTTGGATACTTGGGAAGACTTGATGCTATTACACATGGTAAACTTTGATATTATACTAGACATAGATTAGTTATCCCTTATTGTGCGGTTTTGGATTGCTATGTCAAGAACGTTATCTTAGCTATATTAGGTTCATCCCATTTTTGTGGAAGGGTTTTATTAGTCGTGCCCTATAGGGCTTATCTCTTACCTTCAAGAAAGGAGGTTGGTAAGGAGAAGATGTTTTGCTTTTGGTATACGTTCATGATGTTCAGCCCGACACTCCTACTCTTGAGTCTGTTCCTGTAGTTTTTGAAATTTTCATGTGTTTTTGACTGACCTACCAGTCATACCACCAGAGCGAGATATTGATTTTTTTATTAATCTAGAGTTGGGCACTAAGCCCATTTCTATTGCTCCTTACCGAATGGCTCCTACGGAGTTGTGAGAGTTGAAGGTTCAGCTCCAAGATTTGTTAGATAAGCATTTTGTTTTCTCTAGTGTTTCTCTGTGGGGTACGCTATTTTTGTTTGTTAAAAAAAGGATGATACTATACGGACGTGTATTGACTATCGAAAGTTGAACAAAGTTATAGTGAAGAACATATATCCTCTGCCAAGGATTGATGATTTTTCTGATTATCTTCAAGGAGAGACATTGTTCTCTAGATAGACTTGAGATCTATGTATAACTAATTGATGATTCAAATAGAGGACATTTTGAAGACAACATTTAGGACTCATTATGGTCATTATGAGTTCCTGGTCATGTTTATCAGTTTGACTAGTACTCTAGAAAAATTTATGGACTTGATGCATTTAGTGCTTAAGCCTTACTTGGATTCTTTTATGATCGTGTTTATTGATGATATCTTGGTGTATTTATGGAGTAAGTCTGATCATGAGCAGCATTTGAGGTTGATCCTTCAGACACTGAAAGAATACAGGCTTTATGATAAGTTCTCAAAGTGTGAGGTTTAGTTGGAGTCCGTTTCATTCTTGGGGCATATGGTGTTCAAGACTGGGATTAAAGTTGATCCATCTAAGATTTAGGCAGTGCATGATTGGCCGAGGCCGACTTCTGTTACTGATATTTAGAGTTTTTTGGTTTAGTTGGTTAATATAGGCACTTTTCGAGGGTTCTCATCAATTACGGTTCCCCTGACTAAGTTGACCAGGAAAGGAGTGGCCTTTCAGTGGTCTGAGAAGTATGAGTTGAGATTTTTGAGGTTCAACGAGTTATTGACTTCAACGCCAGTTTTGACCTTGCCAGTTGAGGATCAAAGTTTCTCGGTGTATTGTGATGCTTCCGGTGTAGTCTAGGTTGTGTTCTAATGTAGAAGGTTTGAGTGGTTGAGTTTGTGTCAAGGCAGCTGAAGGTTCATGAGCTTAACTACCCAACTTATGACTTGGTGTTGGCGGCGGTAGTGTTTGAGCTCAAGATTTTGGAGACATTACTTATATGGGGTTCAGTGTGTGATACTTACTGACCATGATAGTCTTCAATATATTATGAGCCAGTGGGAGTTAAACTCCAAGTAACGGAGGTGGATACAGTTACTGAAGGACTATGATATTAGTATTCTCTATCATCTGGGCAAGGCAAACATCATGGATGATGCCTTGAGTCGGAAAGCAGTCATTATGGGTAGCTTAGAAACCTTGTCAATTTCGGAGAGGCCATTGGTATTAGAGGTTTAGTCTTTGTCTAGTCATTTAGTGATAGTGGACCTAACAGACCCTAGGAGAGTTTTAGCTTGTGTTGAGGCCAGATCGTCTTTATCAGATCAGATTCGGCAGCGTTGATGTGAGAATGAACACTTGGTTTCTCTTTGTGATCACGTGATAGCTAGAGAAACCGGCAGGGCTTTTATTGATTCAGATAGGGCACCTTGGTATGGTGGTCGCATTTGTGTACCACAGGTCGGTGATTATAGCTCCAGATATTCTATTCATCCAGGTGCAGCTAAGATGTACCACAATTACGATAGTTGTATTAGTGGAATGGGATGAAGAGGTATATTATCGGGTATGTGTCTAAGTGTTTGAACTACCAGTAGGTTAAGTATGAGCATAGAAGACCAGGTGGTTTGATGTAGAGACTCTATATACCGACTTGGAAGTGGGAACATGTTAATATGGATTTCGTTTCGGGCTTGCCTCGGACTAAAAGAGGTCATAATACTATTTGGGTCATTGTAGACAGATTGACTAAGTCAGTTCCCAATCACTCTTCTTATAATATTGAGCGTCTGGCTCAAATCTACATTAGTGAGGTGGTTCGTTTGCATGGTGTTACTGTGTCATCATTTTTTACAGGGGTACCCAGTTCACTTTGCAATTTTAGAGATCTGTTCAACGGGATTTTGGAACTGAGGTCCAGTTGAGCATAACATTTCATCTGCAAACCAATGGTCAGTTTGAGCGGACTAGTCAAGTACCGGAGGACATGTTGAGGGCTTTTCTATTGGATTTTTGGGGTGCTTGGGCTCAAAATCTTGCTTTAGCTGAGTTTTCTTATAATAATAGCTACCACTCTAACATCGAGATGGAACTAAGTGAGAAATTATATTATAGACTGTGTAGATCGCCTATTGGTTGGTTTGATGGCTTTGAGGCTAGAGTCCAGTCTTCAGATTTGTTGCATGATTCTCTTGATCAGGTTCAATTGATTCAGAATAGATTGTGGGCAGCGCAGAGTAGGCAGAAGAGCTATGTTAACCATAGGCTTTGTTCCTTATAGTTTGTAGTTGGTTACAGAGTCTTCCTGAGAGTGTCTCCTATGCACTGTGTAATGAGGTTCGATAGGAGGGCAAACTTAGTCCATGGTATATTGGACCATTTGAGATTTCGGAGAGAGTCGGTGATGTTGCCTACAACTTGGCCTTGCCTTTTATGTTTTCATCCATTCATCCAGTTTTCCATGTTTTGATATTCTGACGGTATATTCCAGATGAGTCTCATGTTATTTGAGAGGATTCAGTGCAGTTAGATGAAGATCTATCTTTTGTTGAGGAGCCGACGGCAGGGTTGGCTATGGATATTAGGAAGTTGAGATACAAGAAGAGTCCAGTGGTTAGGGTACAGTGGAGGCACCATCAGGTCGAGGAGGCTATTTAGGAGATCAAGAGTGAGATGTGGAAGCAGTACCGACAACTATTTGAGATATCAGGTAATTTTTCTCCTTATTTATTTCTTCCTTTTACTTGACTTTTGAGGATGAAAGTCCATTTAGTAATAGATGTTGCAATGACTCTCATGATCATTTATAATAATTACACGATGTTTTGCATTCTAGAGCTTTCTAGTAGCTTCCCCAAGTAATTTATGACTTGCTGGGACTAGTAGTCTGGTTCCCTAGAGACTCGGTTGAGATTAATCTCAAATTACCTGTTTTAGAGCCTAAAAATAAGCACTCCTTGAATAAAGTCAACTTTTCTTCAAGAAGAGCTTGGAATTTAATTTTGAAAGTTCTATTAGCTTTGAAATGTCAAACAAAGTCTAGATGGACCTTAAATTCGGGTTTCAGGGTTTTCATTTTGAGGTTGTATTACATTGTGCTTTTTTCATCTCATTTAAGGCTTAATTTGGAGCTTGGGTGGTCTTTCGATGTTTAGAGTGTCGAAATGGAATTCGGACTCTTTTATAAGCTCCAGAATGATGAATTTAGGCTAGTAAGAGTGTTGGTGTGTTTCTTAGACTACCCGGTGTCTTTTCAAGTACCTTGGTGGATTAGTGCGAATTCGATATTTCTTGGTTTTA
This sequence comes from Withania somnifera, assembly GCA_039654485.1. NCBI lineage: Eukaryota > Viridiplantae > Streptophyta > Magnoliopsida > Solanales > Solanaceae > Withania > Withania somnifera. The sequence goes on along the minus strand of JBDJHY010167269.1, from coordinate 5,112 downwards.
GGGGTCATTTTTCCCAAACAACCTTAGTTGTCCATTTTAATGATTTCATTAGATCCGAAATGTTGTTTACATATTTGGTTTATTAAAATTGGACACTGAATGCTTATTTTAGATCCTCGGAGTTCATGATTTGCAGTTGTTGTGAAATTGCAGGCACATACCTCCCCAGCAAGGGTTGGGTCACACCTACGAGGTCACCACAGTAGGTTGTGGCCCACCTCAGCGATGGAAGTCCTGGGTACACTTTGGTCGCCCCAGCTACCCCAATTCTGCCCCTGCGAAAATTAAAAAAACTTCAAATAACTACGCTCCCTTTAGTTTATTTCGTTCACAAACTTTATTTCCATCAATTCTCTCAGTTTCGATGATGATTATTTATGGAAAGTTCATCAAGTGTCATAGAAAAAGCCCCCAAAGGTTTCCCTCGTCTTTCCCCACTCTTGGTAAGTCTCTTTCCCTATTAGTTTAAAAAAATTGGGTTTCCTCCATTGATGAACAAACTAAGAAAAACTTAAAAATTCTGGATATAACCCAAGTTTAATGAATTAATTCTCGTTCTCTGAATTATTCTACCCTGTAGTTATTGTTCCTTCATTGAATTTCTTTGTTTTGTTCATAAAGCATGAATCTTTTCCCCTTTTTAATCAAATCTGCATCGGGCTATTTTGAAGCCCTTCCCGCACTCGTAATGTGCTCATTTTTGGGGCACAGGTTCTTGAGAATGCTAGGATCCTTGTGGAGAAGTTTGTTTTCGATTCCGACGAGTGGGGTCAATGAGCCCATTTTAGACCCCATGTTAGGCCAGTCCGGAAGTTAGTATAAATTATATCGTTAGACTCATATTGATCCATGGATTCTTATTATATGAGTTTCAAAGCTGTTGGAGATCATTTGCTATTAGTCGGGTTGATATATGAGATCCACAATACTCTGTTCGTCGGATGAAAGGTAGGCTCCGTGAGGCTATCTCTGGGTATATATCTTTGATAATCGTACTAAATAGAATCCGTAGGCTAGGTTACTAGGCTGTTACCATGGACTTGAACTTTTCTTTCGATCCATCCCCTATTTGTTACCTATTTTTGTGTCTGATTTAATACAATGCCCGAGAAATTAGACTAGTTGTGACTGTGCAGGGCTGAGGTGGTTTGTCATTATATATATATACATTTTTTATGTGTTGTGCATGCATTATACAAGAGGTTGGGCCACAAGCTCCATTTGAGTGTGCAATGGGGTTGGGTAGTATCACCACATGAAATAATAAGCCGTGAAGGCAAACATTGATAATACTGAGGAGATAGACAATGAAATAAACTGATAAGTTGCAATATTCTGATAATAATTTAAGTCAAATAACCTTTTAACTTTTGTAGACTTGGAGGTGTACCAAGCAGCCGGTACTACTATTTCTACTTATTTTAGTCCAGGCTTACACCCTGACACCGGGAAATATCATCTTAACTAATAAAAGGCTGGCACTTGAGTCCAAATTTATTCGGTTGTGAGTACAGTTGCTGGAACTTGAGACCGTCGTATGTTAGTGAGTACAGCTTTTTGATACTTGTCACACATGTTGGGTTGGAGACTTTGTGATACAGTTCCCTTGAGGACATTGGTGATACCATGATATTGAGGTGTTGAACGCCATGACTTTTCGAGATTACGACTTACTAAGACTATTGATATGAATCATTGAATGCCGGATTTTAATACCCTTTGAAGTTCTATGGTATGGTATGTGAGATTATAATGAAGTTAGAGATTGTACGTGGTGAGCGTACCTTTATGGACCTTGCATCAGGGCTGCGGCGATGCGGAGGAAGGGTATAGGAAGGAGCAGGGATATAGGGGAACAAGGGTTGGCCTTTCATGGATTCTTCCTACTGGGCCTACTGGTATCAGAGGAGAAATGTACACAGGACTGGTTACTTCATGTGAGTTTATTTACTTTTCTGCACTTGTCTTCCTCAGTGTACCCCTAACTGAGATGTAAGGCCAGTGGGTGAGCGTGGTTTTTTTGTTTAATTTATTTATTATATTATTTAGTTATTATACTGTTACTTTTGATACATTCTGGCTATGCAAGATAATTGTGCTAGATACCTTTTGATTATTCACTCTTCCCTTACTTGAGGTTACCGGTATACCGTCCATATTCTCTTCCTGTCTTCTATTTGACTCTTAACTAATTATTATTTATCTTTGACATATATTATTGTAAGGATTCCGGGTACATCCTTCCTTCTTTCTTGAGATCCTATTATGTGATTTAGCCAGCGATGACCTGTTTTGCTTGTTCTTGAATTTTATCTGAGTAGCTAGCTTCCATGATGTACTATTTGCTTCTGTGACCCTACTTATTTCTATTCCGTTATTTACTAGTTTTATTATTGCTATGTGCCTAGTGGGTCCTCGAAGCCTCTGGTGTAGATCCAAGTACTAAAGGCCGATGTTGATTACGGTTTGTAGCTCATGCTTGTTTCTACTTACTTCAAAGATTGAGGGTGAGCTTGGCGTCTAGCTATTCCTGCTTCTGTTTATATTTGGATTGGTCTCCTTGTACTTTCAGAGATATAGTTATATTAGGCTTTTGTCTTTATGTTCTATTCTTAGAGGTTCTGTTTTGTTACACTGATACTGGGTTTTCGAAATTTGTTGACTCATTGTAATTCCGCTATCCTGGGTATTTTTCCTTTCTTTGTATTATACTTATTGTACTTGTGCTTTCCGATATTGATGTAGTAGCCCTCCTTCGGCTTCGAGCTACAGGGTTGGTTCTCCTACTGGTGGTATAGTAGGTGTCATAATGATCTGAGAAATTGAATTGTGACACTATTTCATTGAATTTGTACAGGAAAATGAGCTAAGTACAATACTTATATAGTAGGATCTAAGCTAACTAACTAACTCCTTACTAACTCTAGATAATTAACTCTAATAAACTTGGCTACAATTAAAAGTAACCACCTTCTAACTAACTCTTAACAACTATAACAAACTTTAACAAACTCTCACTAATTACCTAGCTACTCAGTGCACCAGCAGCACTTCTTGATCACAACATATTCATGCTTAACAAAATCATAAAATATATGTCAGGCAATGCATACAATGAATTAATTTCACATATAAGAAGGTGAACTAAATAGAATGAATTAATATCACACATAAGTAAGGTGAATAAACTTTGGATTCTGCCCCTATTATTATGTTATTATTAATTTTTAACTATGCCTAATAGAGCGTGATTTTAAGGAGAAAAGTATGATGCTCAACGTGATTTCAGAAGAAAAATATTCTGCGTGATTTTAAGGACTAGATACAAAGTTGACAACATAATATTAATATTTTTAGTTCTGCATTTGACACACACATTTTGAGTTACCAGGTTACCCATGTTATGTAGAACTTGTACCTACATGGCAATCCCCCTATTTAATAAATAGCTATACAAATAAGCAATATACAATTGATATCACTTCATCTTCCAACAACTAACAGTAACAGGCATGGTCCATGAATAAAAAACTCCAAATATGGAAGCAAGACCAACATGTATTAAAGTTTTGTTTCTACTAAAAGTATTGGCTTATGTACCCCATGCCACTGGAACATTTTCCGGTGCTGTTAAAGATAGTATACTATTCATGCAGCTCCCTCTTGCTTAATGTGAATCTGTGATAGATACTTCTTTCTCATTTTTTTAGTTCAATTGACAAGTCTTTTGCATTGAAGGAACAGTACCATCCAAAATTTAAGAGAATTTGACAGGAGTCACAATTAATTTCATATTGCAGAGTATTGGGAGATTGTGATATATACATTTGTTTTCTAGTTTTTATAATTATTTTTAGTTTTACTGGTCTTTTGACAAGAGATTTTTATTTTCTATATATACGAAATTTCATTTTTAATGTAAGAGGTCTGAAAAAGTCGTTTTTTTTAAATTCATTTCGTAAGAGGACAAGAAATCTCATTTCATTAAAAAAAAAAAAGGGTTGAATAACAAAATATACTGAGGTACCGTGTCTCTCCAATTTGGTCCCATAACCAGAATTAAGTATCGTATTACCACATGATTTTAAGGTAAATGTACTGATAGAGAGATCAGATGTTGTTATCACTATTGCAACTTATCATATCTTTTTTAGGCAATTCTTCGTTCATGAAGTTAGATTTAAAGTTCATTTCTTTGACTTAAAGTACTTTATTATTTTTCTATGATTATCAGTCGCTACTTGATATATTGCAAATTGTTACATGTAATTCTTTTTTCAATGACATGATTGTGCAAGTATTCTTCACATTGTACTTAAACTCAACATGATCACTAAAGTGCTAAACGCTTACGTATGTATATAAGTTATTTAACCAAATAAAAACTAATGTATATAGTATTGTAATATATTTCTTGTTGTTCGTTTCTTTCATAAAATTTTCTGAATATCAAAAGTTTAGCACATAAGGTCATTTTTTTTTAATCACAAATTGATTTTAATTTTACTACTCCATCATTTTGAATAAGAACAAAACTTCATCTACGTTAACAATATCGATAAGACGTGTGTGATCTTAAGATAATTATTACTCTCATGATTTAGATATTTATGTCATCCACATTACAAATCAGGCATCTAGAGTCGTACTTTGTAGAGAATTTGAGTTTTAAAATTTAAATTCAGTATAAAATTTGTAAACAAAAGCTAATTTCAAATCAAAATTTGGAATCCCAAATACTATAGCCGAGCACAAACTCTGACAAGAAATTAGTGGCCTAGAATAATTAAACCCATAAAATAACTACTACTAGTAACTTAATGATTTTTAAGAATACATAACTTGATGTCTATATAATTAGAAAAACATCAAATTTGAAGGTGTTTGGGTAAGGTTATAAGCTGGTCAAATTAACTTATAAGTATTTTTTGATTTATTTCGATGTTTGGTAAAATTAAAAGTCAAAAATCATATGTTGGTCTCTCCCAACTTATTATTTTTTTTAGCTTATAAGCTATTTTTAGTTTAACCAAATTTTTATTATTATAATCTTAATATATTTCATATTTCCTAAAATAGTCTTACTAAATAAAATTCTAACCTACTCCATCA
>JBDJHY010167258.1:0-12426 GCA_039654485.1 Withania somnifera | reverse complement strand
TATATATATATTCATACAAGCACATAATTATCTGTTCAAAGGATATGGCGCATACATGTCAATTTATACATTCTAATATCCAATTTTAAGAAAATATACATAATTAAGTACAATTGTACCTCATTATGTATATTTTGTATACATTGATCTTAAGCGTATTTACATGTTTCATTGTCATTAAAATCCCGTAGTTTATCTCAGTTTTGAGAGCAATTGTGTGTTTATAATGTCTCACTGACTGATATTTGTTACTTTCACTAAACCACATGATTAGTCTATTTCAGGGTCTATTTGGAGCCTACATGGATGAAAACCAAAAAGATATGTAAGGCAGAATAAATGGAGATCTCCTGAGGAAGATATGATGAGAAACAAGATGACACAAGGAGAAGAAGGACCTATCACGATTGTCATCACGTCGTGATGCAAATCATGATGGGCTACTCTTTAGCCTAGAACTCCATCACGATTGGGATCACTACATGATAGAGGTCCCATCACGATTGGGATCACGCCGTGATCTCTTATAACTTTGCCAAAAATCCTTCTCCTTTTAGGTTAACTTAAGGACAAAAGGGTAATTCCATTTGGCAACTATATAACCCTTGTTGAGGCAATTTTGAAAGCAGTTTGATAGTTTTTCAGCATTGGAAATAGTTTTTTCATCGTTGGAAGTACTCTTTAGAAGGATGAATTTTAATCTAACGCAAGATCTTAGAGCCCTCGTGGAGGTTGGAGAACAATGGTGTACACTTTGCTTCTTCTTTACTTATATATTTATATGTTCTTCTTTAAATGATTTGCTGTGATTTTTCTATGTCTATGTGGAACTAGTTCTTCTTGTTCTAGGAATTTTGTATAAACTAGCAAGATGATTATTTTATTATATATTATTTGATTTACGAAAATTATCATATGATTGATCTTATGTTTCCATGCATTGTATCTTAGTGATTCGCGACCATTAAGATAAACTTATAAACCTGAAAATGAACTATTCAGGAATCTGAAGGGTAGAATGAGAAACATAAGAAGGGAGTTCATATATAGATTGTTAGATAATTAAATAGATTCGCAGCTAAGACATGATCGTGTACTTAGTTTGCTTTGCTTGGTTCATCATGGGAAGATAACTATAATGCATCTAAACTAAATTATGAAATTACAAATCAATCAAAGTAGTTGTGAGGTTATTATAAATAGTTGACTAGTGGATGATCGTTTGCTAATCATAGATTAAATCCCAGAACCAACAGTTAGATAAATAAAGTTAATTAATTAACTTAATTAAATATGAGTGCTAGAAAATCCATAACTCTAGTTTGAGTCATTCATTGATCGAATAGAAATATAGACTTCTCTAGATTAATTGTCCATTAGTTAATTTTATTATTCTTGGTTAAATTACATTCCCATATATATCTCTGCAAACCTTCCTCTTAAATAATAAGAATTAGTTTAATCTAGTTAACCAGTTAATATAAGTCCCTTTGGATTCGACATTCGGCTTGCAAGAGCCACCATATTACTTGTACGATTGAGTACACTTGTGTGTGTGTTTGGACGCAACATCCATTATTTGGAAAAATTGTTTTATATTAATAATCAATTAAATTATATTTAAAGAAAATTACGTTTTTATAGATTATGAAAAGGTCTTCTTTTATTTTTATATTTATGTTTCTATTTCATTTCTCTCTATATATTATATAAATTATGTATTTTGTACACATATATATGTATTTCCTAAAAATCGGCTAGCCCAAACCTCATTTTCCCAATTTTTAATCCTTGACCTATTATCTATATGACCAACCCGGCCCAACCCCCTTTGTTTTTAAGAACCAATTCACCTGATCCCTAATTTATTTCCATATTCCCATTTCCTCCATGCCCTTTACTTTGTGAACCCTAGCCCAATCCCCCTCTTATCCTCCTTCGGTTTTACTCGATTCTCCCGAATTTTTGAAAAGCTTCTGGTGATGTCATTCTATTCCTATATGGGTGCACCTCCTCCTTGCATTTTGGAAACATTGTACCTTCATCCTTTTTCCCTCTTTAGGAATAATTTGTTATGGACAAGGTGTTTTTGTTCTTGTGCTCTCTTGTACGATGCAGTACATATTGGAAGCAAATGATTGACCTATGATTATCCTCATCCTCTCCATCATTCAAATATTTAACATGCAAAGCCCTTAAAGGGATGATATCTTACAAAAGTATTAAGGGCTGGGATTTTCCTTTCTAGGTTGATTTTTGTGTTTTTCTTTTATTTCTATGATCTGTTGATCAAGTCGAGGTCTCCTAGTTAAACCTCTTTTCTTTAGGTTTTCTAGAGGATATATTTGTTTTAGAGGTGAACAATGATCTTTAGGGTTTATAATAACATCTAAAGTTTATATTCTGTGTATTTTTCTGCTTTAGGTGTTGGAAATCGCTTGCTTAAACGAAATAGGTTGAGTTATTTTAACATAATGGCTTAGTAATCCTATAGGTTGGAACCCTATTTTTAAAGCTATTTAAGCTTATGTTTTTAGCATAAATCAGTGTGAGAAAGAGGTAAAATTAGAGTAAGGCACAATCCTTTGGGGTGTGTCATTTAATAGAGCTCTCCTTACACCCTTTTAAGGGATTCGTAGGTTGTGGAGAGCTCAAGTGAGGGTGTTTAGCTATCTTGTTAAGCATATAAAAATGTAGTTTAGTTCACTTTGGTTCCTGGACTATAAAAGGTAATATACTTCCCATTTTTATCTTTTTACAAAATGTTTCATATGTTGGTTTAGGCTGTTAAATTTTAATATATGTTGCTAGTTGGTTTAGGCTATTAAATTTTAATATATGTTGCTTGTATGATGATATAATCTTGGCTGGTTAAATGTTTTTGAGTTTACTTATTGTTTAATCCATATATGAACCTGCTTTTTTTTTACTTTTTGTTACATGATTAGTGTTAACTATTTATTTGAGTTTTGCATGTTCCTCTCTTGACAATGGTTACTTGGGTAAAACCTTGGTTTTTCTTCTCCAAAATCAGTATTCTATTTGATATTTATTGATTTTTTACTATATACTTGATAAAATAGAGTGGCTATGTGGGTTGTAGCATTCTCTTATCACTAGGGTATCTTAAAACAAGTGGTTAGCATGTCCAGTCTTGATTTAGCCCTTACTCTGGTGTATAAGGATCCAGAATGTGGTCTATAAATTTTCTTGTGTTCTCTAGTACATTTGGTTTATATTATGTTCCTAGTTTGTTAATTATATGCATTCTTTAAATGAGATATCTGGCTCTTGTTATCTTAGTCAGTAAGTTGTTGTGACCTGTGATGATCTTTGAACTGTAAATGTTGTTCTTCGTGTACTACTTACTTGTTTATGTTCTGTGTTGATTTTTTGGCTGAGTATCTCTTATACTTAGTAAGGTTGATCATTTGAGTTTATTTGTTATCTGTTATTTCCTGTAATGTTCTTGTTCCAAGTATATGTGCTCTTAATCTTTTTAACTTGTTGAATTTAATGTCATTTAAGATAAGTTGTTTCTCTATGGCATTGTGGGAGTCTGTGCTTCCTTGCTGCTTATTTAAGTTCTTTTCTTGTGAAAAGTGATTTTCCATTCATACCTTTAGTCCCAAAATCTTTTTATAAGTTTTCTTTTCAAATATCAAAGGGCTAAGTATAATCAGGTTGCCTATGTGATGAGTAAGGTAAGGGAAGCAATCCTAGTGTCATTTGATCCCTTGTTCTTCAAAATGACTTTTATGTTGTCACTTTGACACCCCAAAAGTCATAAAGCAAAGATCCCTCAACCCACCCCATATGTTGCTTTCAAAGTTTTCCCTATTTGAGCCTTATATGCTAAGTGATTATCCTTGAGTCTTGATTTTGGTCTCATATGAACTTGAGGTCAAATGTTTGGCCTTTTTTACCTCTTTCCTACTTTGTCTATACTGCATAAGGACATTAGTGAGGGAAAGGAAAGGGATATGACGTGAGGCTAATTATGGGAATCCTTTTATTGTTTATCATCCCAAGTGACTTATGTCTTGCAAGAATGCCTAAGGTGATGGGTGTTGGTTGATGTAGGGTTCAACTCACCCTCAATGAGTCTAAGGGTGTAATCGTCTACGGGTTGAGGTACATAGAATATTTAAATATCTGCTCCATTGTTTTCAAATGTTCTATGGTTAAAAGATCTTTCTTTTGTCAAAATTTAGGTCACATCTTCCTTTTTCTAGTATTGTTTATGTTAATATCACTTTTCATTTTTAGTAAATTTCCCTAAGTGTATCATTTCATGTTGTTTTGTACCTGTCTGAATGATCAGAAACATGCTTGACTGTGTCTTGTTAGCTCTTACATGATATTGACTTGGTAATTGAAGTTAAAAATGGTATCATCCACTGTATTTTTATACAAACTCATCTTGCTGGATCTCAAATAAGGTTCAAGTTGGCCATGCATAGCCCCTTTTCTATTTTTAGTTCATTAAGAGTCCCAACTTTCCTTTTTTGTTTATGTAATTGCTTAAGGTGTTAGTGTCTTTCCATATCCTACCATGTTATGCCTCACTATATTCTGTGTTTTGAACCTGTCCAGTGACTTCTTGAAGTGATAATTATTAGTTCTTGCCTTTTCAAAACTGCACAACCTGTCTATTTTTCATCCTAATTGCTTTATGTTCATGTTTCCTTGATTTCCATCGTTCTTATTCTTCTTGTTCATGTATAGTAGCTGGCTTAGGTACTGACTTATATAGGGTCCCATTTTCTTTTTATAAGCATATGATGTTCTTCTAGGATAGTTCTACATGTTGTTCTTCTGTTCCACCTATGACTTCCCTAAATTGACTTCATCTAGTTACGTATCTGCCATGGACCTATTCTGCATAACATGTTGACTCTGTGTATGCATTTACTCCTGGTTTTTTACCTTAGGTTCATATGTGTCACACAAAGACATGACTTCTCTCCTTCCTGGATTATCTGTGAAATTTATTTGCCTGCTATATTAAACTTGCTTTATATGACCTATTATTCTTTTATGTATACATGTTTCTATTTTGTTTCCTTATATTGATAATTTGTATCTAACTGAATGACTCTTCTTTGTCAATCTTACTCACTGTTCTATCCCTTTTTTTGATTAAGAAATCTACATAATTCTTTTTTCCTTTTGTGCCAAGATATGATGTCATTTATAACCTGTTATATGCCTTTTTCCTTATCTATACAAACTACTACCTTCTTATCCTTTTTATTATTGTTGAACTTCCTGCAAACATGTTATCCACTTCTTTTTTCCTTTTGTATTGAGTTTATAATTACATGATACCAATCTAATGCCTGTTTCCCTCCTCCCTTGTGTGTTGAGACCACATCTAACATGTTTTCCCCTTCTCCTCCTGCTTTATTGAGTTTAGATTGTCTGTATGCAATCTGTTGTCTCTTCTTTTATATATGCATACTTCTTAAGTTGACTATGCATTTGCTTCCTCAACTCTAAATTGAATCATGACATGCCCCTCCCATTTGCATGCCACCTACACAAGTTCAATATAATTTAGAAAACAAGGATGCCAAGTGAGGTCTAATATGGTATAAGTAATGTACTCTATGTCTATGCAAAATGGTCGTTTACTTGTTCTCATATGTTCCCATTTTCTCATAAACTCTTTCCCATAGTCCTTGTTTAAACTTTATTGGATATGCATATAATATGTTTCAGACCAATTTCCCTTAATGAATTGGAATTTAATTTGGGCCACATTTTATCTTGCTCTGTCAGTCCTTTCCATATATGTTTGCGCCTAGCCCAATATAAACCTTTAATTTATTAATACTTGTTTATATTTTCTTCTTATAATTATTATTATATGTTTCTAATTTCCTTTCTTTCTTTACATGTGTAACCCTGGATATATTCCATAAGTTCATGGGATATGGCCCAAGGTTGGAGGATTGAGGTTCCGTTCAATCATGTTAAATTTTCTTTTTCTTTTCTTATGTATTTTCTGTACTTGTATATTTGATTACATTTGTATGGAATCTAGTGGGACCCAAGGGCACAAAATTTCTGAATTTTATTAAATAAAACAAGTTTTTCATGTTTCCCCATTATCTTTTCTTTTATCACCTAGTTGAGAGATAAGCTAACAAGAAACAATAAAAAAATCGACTTTGATTATCACAAACTTAGCTTATAATACACTTTTCTTTAAGTGAAAATTTCTAATAAATTACCAGCATTTAAGGAACATGCTTATTTTCTCAAAAATATATATTCCAAATATTTTTTAAATTTATAAAAAGGGGAAACATGCTTATTTTTTCAAAAATATATATTCTAAATATTTTTTAAATTTATGAAAAGGGGATTTGGTAAAACAAGTATGACATTTAGATCTCTTTAAATGATACAGAATGCAACCCAACTGGGATATTCCCAAGGTACCTTAACACCCTTCATCCCTTCATCGGGACATTAAAGAATCGTTAACCTATTTTCTCTAACTTTAGGTTTCCTATTTTTAAAATTTATAGTTAAAAATAAAATTTTCTTAATTTCTTTAATAATAATTAAGTGGCGACTATGTGTCTTTTTCTCAAACTATTTTTGAAATTATCAAGGTTTTGAAATAATTTGATATTTATCCATCATCCTTACTCATTTTAAGTTAAACTTAATCTGGTTCAAAAACCAGAGCAAAACGGAGATGAAGACTCTATTGGGGACCCTATACTAGATTCTAGTTCTGTGTGATTATGTGTTTACTTGTTTTGTTTATATAGCCTGCTTAGTTATTATTTTATGTAATTTTTTATTATGGCATATTCCATCCAATTGTTCATTTTTTTTCTTTACTTCCTTAGGCAATGACACACCTCACATGATTGTCCGCTCATGAAGAAACCCTCGTTTGCACTATACGATGAGAATATTGTTATGCGGCAACCAATGATTGTCAGAAAGTCCAACTCAGATAGTCCTTCCTTTTCATCGGTCGGTTCTAAAGCCACTCTTAGACACCCAAGATAGAAAGAAACCAAAACCCTTATTCTAAGCATTATCCTAGGATGGCTCGGCATTAGAGAGGGTGACAACCCATGAGTAAACCTACCCCGGTCCAAACAACTTTTCAAGACGGTCTCAAGTCCGCATATTATGTGATAATTGTAGAATAACTTTTCTGAAAATGATTTTTTTTTATGAATGTGTTGATTTTATTTTACTTTTATAGGATGCATCCTCACATGAACCCGGTTCGTACAGTGCTAAAGCCGGGTCCTTTCTTCAGAGCCTGGTGGCTTAATATCACAGCATTGGATAAAGACTTAGTCAAGACATTGTCAGATTTTTTTCATCATTTATAGACATGAATCCATGGCCTCATTTGATTTTGGTTTTGGTCAAATTTTGGGACGAAAAGAAGATGGTGTTCAGATTCAGAGAGTTAGAGTTGAATCCTACTCTGGAAGAGTTGGAAACCATACACAAAAGCATACACATGTGTCAATTCCATAAAAACAAGTCAGCCTACAACATACTAGTTCCAGAAGCATGAGACAGAGAAAATCAAAGAGGGATTCCTTTTAAACCAAGATGAAGGGTTAGGACTGAAAAAGGAGGGTTATCTACCATTTTTGAAATTTTATGTTCACAAAAGTAGATGTAATGGTTTTGAAAAATATCCCATAGATTTTCGGTTAGAGCAAGAGTGGAAGAATTGTTGAGAATTTGCTTTTGTAGTCAGCTTACTAGGAACTTTGGGTTTTCCCCATAACGAGAAGCATCTCATTCATCCTAGTGTACTCATGATTACTTATGCCCTATTCTATGGGATAAAATATGGGTCATCTAAGAAACACTACACATTGGCCCCTATCATCATAGACAAATTGAATCGAGCCTTGGGTGAATGGAAGAAAAGAAAGAGGTTTTTCCAGGGATGTATTTTTTTGTTGTAGTAGTGGTTGGTGAAACTTCTGGTAAAGAAAGACGCGCCTTGGGACATGGATCCTATGACCCATTTCAACAACTTTTCTTCTCATCCTACTTGGTTGGAAGATAACAAGTATATGGTCAACGACAGTCAGGATTTTTTGTTCCAACAGTTGGGAGACTTGAAAGACAATGATGTGTCGTGGTCACTTCCATAATTAAGGTCTATATGCCATGTAGTCCAAGGAAGGTAATTTCCTTTCTTAGTGTTTGCCTGCATCAGAGGGACTCGCCTATATGTTCCTCTTCGCATCCTTAGGCAATTTGGGATTTTACAGGGTGTGACCGAAACAATGGATATGGCAGAGTTCATGACAGAAAATGAAAGAGGAGAAATGCCTCTTAAGTGTTTCATCATCCAGGAATGAAAAAAGAAAAGGATTGGAGGAGAATATGTCGAGAGTCATTGAAGGTGATTTTAAAGAATGGTTGAGAAAAGATATGATCAATACCATAAAATCACCTTGAATCCTTGGCTAAAATAGACTCTTGACATATTCTCCTCCAACCTTTTTCTTTTTTCATTCCTTGATGATAAAACACTTAAGAATGGTTGAGAAAAGATATAATCAATACCATCCGACTAGAGCATGTCATCACAATTCAAAGAAAAATAGTCAAAATAAAATACTTGCCGAGACACCAAAGACAAGTTGACTATACAGAGGTTGCAAAAAAGACTAAAGTATGCGGAAGATGAGTTGAGAAGTGATAGGGAATGTTTGGTTTAGTTGGATGTTCGCATGGAAAGGCAAGTATTGATTTTGGATTCTTTATCAGAGGATGATAGAACACGTCTAGATAGAACCCATCTAGTCATAAACTACTACTATATTTGTCGAGAAGTTGATTGGGCTAAGAGGGAACCACATGATAAGGCTAGCGGTAGTTTGTGATCTTTTACCCCTCTGTGGAACTATTTAGTTTGCTCCTGCGAAAGTCTTTGTTTCTTTTTCCCTTATTTGGTATTTTTTTATCGCTCATGTGCGAGCTTTCTTCTTCTATCCCTTTGCACAAGCCTATTTCTTATTTCCCCTGCGCGGGTATGTTTCATCAATAATTCTTGGAGATAAAATATTTTTTACGACAAGTTATTCTCCAACCCCTCCAGGCCTCAACCTTGGGCGTAATCAAGGCGGCCACCTTAGGTCGCGCTTTATTTTGTTATTATGTGATATATATTTTTAATTGCTACGTGATTAAATGTTCTTGTTATTGGTGGATCAGGATACTACTTTCACGACCCGATTTTATGAATCATAATGCACCTACTATACCACTAGATAGGAGAACCTACCTCCCTAGTCCGAAGCTGAAGAAGAGGACTACTACATTAAATGTGGAAGTATATCAAAAATCAAGATAAAAATAATACTTTGCGGAAGTCTTAAAGAATAACATAATCTACACAAAATCTGGTATCAGTGTCAAACAAACCACTAAGTACAGAAATGATAAAACAGAAGTAAGTGGAGTATACTATGTCTCCGAAATACAATGGAGATCAATCAAATATGAGTCCAAAGAGAAGCAGGAAAAACTGGATGTTAAGCTCACCCTGAATCTTTGATGTGAATAAAATCTAAACGAACAGATGTCTGTATATCACGAACGAGACCCTGTACTCGAATCTGTACATGTGCAAATGTAGTATGAGTACAAGTCACCGAAACAACCTGTACCCAGTAGACTTCGAGGGCCCACTGAGTACATAATAATAATAAAAGAAGTAAATAACAGAGTACAAGACAAGGGGTCACAAAAGAAAAAAGTACAATATGGGAAAACTAGTAACTCAAGTACGGATCAAGTGTCACATAGACAGATATCGCTAGCTAATCACTTAACAGGATCGCAGGCAATGAAAAAGAACATACCCGACATCCTTGCAATAACATATGTGAATAATAACACAATAAATGGGAACTAAAGAAGATAGGAGTAGAACATGGTCAGTGTACAGGTAACCTCAAGTGAAAGGGTAAATAATTGAATAAGAAGGTAAGGCACTAATCCCACATAACATGAAACAACAAGTAACCGATAAGGACAACTAAGTAGTAATACGAATATAAAGTAAAATAATTAAACACTGACAAGTTCCCCAGAAAGAAGTGCAGCGTACACTAAAAGAAACACGCTCACCGCAGGCCTTATATCTCAATCAGGGTACACTGAAGAAAACAAGTGCAGAAAGTAAATACAATATATAAAAATAACCATCCTATGTACGTATCTCCTCCGGTACTCGTAGGTCCAGTAGGCAGAACCCATAGAAGGCTACCTTAAATTTCTTGGCGTATGTTATCCCCTGTACTCCACATACCACCTCCTCTGCGTCGTGTGGAATCCCGAAGGAAGGTCCATAGGGGTGCATCACCATGTACAAATCTAACGTTATCATATCCTCACATCCCAAATCATAGAGCCTTTAAGGTCTCAAGTCTGGCATCTTATGCCTCATATCAATAATAGTGTCAAGTCCAACTCGACCAATCAAGGTATACAAGCCTGTATATCATCATATCTCTACAAAATCATCAATAAATCGGGTATCATCATATGTCCACCAATAGTGCCACAAATGTCAAAAGTTGTACTCACTTTCGTACGATGACAGATTTAAGTTCCAGCGCTATACTCACTTTCGATTCTTTGTCAAACTCAAGTGTCAGCATTAATTAGTCAAGTGATATTTCTCGATGCCAGGGTGTAAAGTCTGGGCTAAAACAAGTAGAAATAGTATTATCGAGTGCTAGATACCATATCGAGTCTAAAATCAGTAAGCACAACCAACTACTTATATTATCATCAGGTATTCTGCTTTGTCATCTCATATCTTTATTCATCAGCATTATAAAAAAATATGCCTTTAGCCTCTACGTCTCAAAATCAAGTGGTGATACTAGCCTAGCCCCAATGCACTCTCATCGCAGCCATTGACCCAACCTCTTGTGCCATGAATGCACAACAAATCAACAACATGTATAAAAATCACATATAATTATAAAACATCCACATCCTATGCTTTGCACAGGTACCTCTAATCAGATGCTAAGTCTCGGGCCCCATACCACTCCGGTGCCAACACTTATATCAACATGGAATGTATGAAACAATGATACAGGATTACTATAAAACCTAGATAATCCCACGGATGCTATTTAGTACAGTTATTAAAGCTATAAGTCCACATATAGCCCTACAGAGCCTACCTGTCATCCGATGATAAAGCGTTGTAATCTCACGAATATTGCTTTGACTGATATCAAATGATCTCCAAATGATCTGAAACTTACGTCAATGAATTTGATATGTTAAAACAAGTATAATGGTGTAATTTATAATAAATTTCAAACTGGGCCAAAAATCAGACCTAAAATGAGCATGTGGGGTCCGCTTGCTGATACTGAAAAAAATTTCACTAGGGGGTTCCCAATGTCATTAGGAACCCGTGCTCTAAAATTGAGCACAATGGAAATGCAGGAAGGACTTTAAATTAGCCCGGTCAAAATTGACCCTAAAGGGGTCAAAGATACAATCTTTACGAATTTAACATTGGAATTATGATGAATAACGATCTTAGGAGCAATGTATATCCAATTAATGAAGAATTACATGAAAAACTACGGATTATGAGATGATTTCCTCAACCTCAACTTTATTAATGGTTGGAAACTAAGAAATTAAGAAGAAGAGAAGGAAACTTACCCAAATTCGTGTGGAATCAATAGGGAATTATATGAGGAATTCCTTGACCTTGAATGGTTGTTTGGGGGTTTAATTCTCTTAGGAATGAGTGAAAAGATATAGGGTTGCAAAAATAATAAAGGGAAACCGTGTAAGAAATTATATACTGCCAGGCGTGGCATTCCGTGACCATGCTATCTAGGTATGATTACGCATAAGGAAATTCCCAGCATTTATCTCGATCGCGCAAGATGGGCACGATTGAGCTAGATGCCTGCACCTGCACCAGCTGCAGGTTGCTGTTGCATTTTTCAGAATTTACAGGTGGGAGTTCAGGGTTCAAATGGAATCCAATTTTGAAAAACTAAATATGCAAACATCATGGAAACGACATTTCGGACTCAATGAAATCGACGAAACTTAAATCTGAGGTCGTTTACATGAAATAATCCCTCAAACCAAAAGTAGACAAAAGTGCACTTCTCCACCAACACCTTGAAAATGCAACGACAACTCCAAAAATTATACCAACACCTCACCTAGACTAAAATCATCATTCTAGAGCTGCTAGAAGCATCAAAATTCCAATCGAACCCACCGAACATCAAAACACCACTCAAGCTCCACTTTAGGCTATAAACTTAACTAAAATCTACAATTTTACATAACTTTCAAACGACAAATCCAAAACACAAACTTAAGGTCAATCTTGACTTTATTTGGAATTACGGAGCTAAC
>JBDJHY010167238.1:0-12427 GCA_039654485.1 Withania somnifera | reverse complement strand
CTAAATTTAAGGCTCTAAACATAGAATTTGAGATTTCTCTCGACCGAGTTGCCAGGGATCCGAACTATCGGTCCCAGTAAGTCATAAATGACTTGGGGAAACTACTGAAATTCCCTAGGATGCAAGACACTGCATATTTATCATAAATGACCTGAAGGGTCATTACAACTCCTCATCATTGTAGGGCAATTATCGTGATGGTGGCCTTGTTGCTGGTGTCTAGCATTTCTATGAGGTCACTAGTAGGCCCGAGGAAGAGGCCTCTAATGCTTTTATGACATGTACTATCTATGTGTGTTATCATCCAACTTCAACTTTATTTGATCTAAGCTCTCATTTCTCCAATGTATCATCTTATTATGTTCTGTGTTTGAGTATTGTAAGTCATTCATTGCCTATGTCATTATCTATATCCACCAGTAGGCTGTTCTTTAGTAGTGGATCATGTATTTAGAATATATTTTGTGATTATTGGGAGTGTTGAGACTCCGACTGATTTTATAATGTTGGATATAGTTGATTTTGATATGATTATGGCATGGAATAGTTATCCCCTTACAAAGAGGTCATGGATTGTTATGCCAAGACTAACCTTATCTATTCTCGTTTACCCCCAGTCGTGAGTTAGGGTTTGGCTAGTCGTGCACTGACAAGGATTATTTCTCGCATTCATGCTACTCACCTAGTTTATCATGGTTGTTTATCATATCTTGCATATGTTAGAGATGTCAGCAATAATTCTGAATTCCTGAGTCACTACCTATTATGAGTGAGTATCTTCATGTTTATTGACTAACCTCCTTGACTTACCACCTAAGTGAGACATTGATGTTGGTGTTGAGTTAGAACTAGGCACTAGACCCATTTCAATTATTACTTATTGTATGAAATCAGCAGAGCTGAGAGAGCTCAAGTCTCAACTTCAGGATATGTTAGATAAGGGTTTATTTTGTCGTAGTATTTTACCTTGGGGATGCTCCTATTCTTTTTGTTAAGAAGAAAGATGGCTCTGTGAGTATGTGTGTTAATTACAGGCAGCTTAATGGTATGAATGAACAATAAGTATCCTATGCAACGTATTGATTACATGTTTGCACACCTTCAGGGTTGATCCATCTTTTGTAAGATTCATTTGAGGTTGGGTTATGATCAGTTGTGGATCTGGATTGAGAATATCCTAGAAACAACATTAGGACACAGTATGATTATTATTATTTTTTGTGATATCTTTTGGGTTGTATAATGCACCCAAAACTTCTATGGATTTGATGAACCGTGTGATTAGACCCTATCTTTATTCTTTTGTAACTGTCTTCATCGATGATATCTTTGTGAGTTCTCATAGTAGGGAGGATTATGAGCATCATTTGAGTATTGTTCATATGATTTTGAGATACCATCGAGTAATGTTTTCCATGTTCTCAAAGTGTGAGTTTTGTCTTGACTCACTTGTATTTCCTAGACATGTGGTCTACAAAGAGGATAGTAGTGTTGATATGACTAAGATTTCATTGATATAGGATTGGACTAGATCAACTACTTTGACATAGGTTCGCAACTATGTTGGGCTTACTAGTTACTACCATTGTTTTGGTGAGGTCTTCTATTCTATTACAGCATTGTTTCCTAGATTTACTACAAAGGATCTTTCTTCCTTGCAGCAAGATGAGTCTGAGACTTGCTTTTAGAGGATTAAGACTATCTTGAATTATTTTTCTATATTGATATTGTTGGTTGAGGGTTCGAGTTTTGAGATATATTGTAATGCTTTTGGTATTAGTTTGGGCTAGATTTTGATGAAGTAGGGTTTTCTGATTTCTTATGCTTCTAGATAACTTAAGGTTCATGAACGTAACTGCCCCACCCATGAAATGGAGTTTGCGACGGTAGTTTCCACCAAAAATTTGGCAACACTATTTTTATCGATTCCATTGTTAGATCTTCACTGATCATCATAGCCTTAAGTAATTATCTTTTACTTTTTTAGTCTCGATATTGCATCGAGCACCGAGTAATACTATCGTTACTTATTTTAGTCCAGGCACTGTTTTACTTGTTTTAGTCTAAGAAGCACACCTTGGAACCAGGAAAGGTATCTTCTACAATAAATGTTTGGACTTGAGATCGACTCCATTTGGTAGGGAGTACAATTCTGGGACTTGAAACCTTTATCATACAACAATAAGTACTATTTTTTGACACATGGGGTTGCAGCGGTTGTGGAAATATGATGAAATTGATTACTGAGGACCATAGGTGATACTATCATATACATCGGCATTGAACACCTTGACTTGCCGAGTACGACTAGTAGATATTACTGATATGATATGAGGCACTATGTGCTGGCGGGCTAACAATGATATGAGGCACTATGTGCTGTTGGGATAACACTAATATGAGGCACTAGATGCTGGGGGAAAACACTATTACGGGGCACAAGGTGCCAATTGTGATTCATTGTGGTTCTAAAAGTGGTATGTGAGGTTTTGATGACGATCATGTGTTTGTTACTTTCTGCACTTGTTTTCTTCAGTGTGCTCATAGACCGGATAGGGGATTTATGGGTAAGTATGTTTGTGGTGTACGCTGCACTTCCTTATGGGGGACTTGTCAGCATTTAATTACTTACTTTACATTCGTATTACTACTTAGTTGTCCTTATCAGTTACTTGTTGTTTCATGTTTTGTGGGATTATTGCCTGTACTCTCATTCATTTAATTATTCTTTCACTTGAGGTTACCGTATACCGACCATGTTCTACTCCTATCTTCTTTGATTCCCCTTTTATTGAGTCATATTTCACATATGTTTTTGTAAGGATGTCGGGTACATTATCTTTCATTTCCTACGATCCAGCTATGTGATTAGCTAGCGCTATCCGTCTATGTGACACTTGCTTCGTACTTGAGTTACAAGTTTTCCTGGATTGTACTATTTGCTTATGTGACCCTTTTTCTTATACTCTGTTTTTACTGCTTTTATTATTAATATGTGCTCAGTGGGCCCTCGATGCCTACTGGGTACGGGTTGCTTCGGCGACTTGTACTTATAGTACCCTTGCACATGTGTAGACTGAGTACAGTTTCTCGTTCGTGATATATAGACAGTTGTTCATTCGGTTCTTATTCACATAGGAGATTCTGGGTGAGCTTGGAGTCCAGCTTGTTACTGATTCTCTTTGGACTTATGTTTTGTTGATCTCCATTGTATTTTAGAGACATTTTTATACTACATTTACTTCAGTTTATCATTCTGCACTTAGTGGTTTGTTTGACACTGATACTAAATTTTGGGTAGATTATGTATTCTTTAAGACTTCCGCAAAGTATTATTTTTATCTTGACTTTTGATATACTTCCCCATTTAATATAGTAGTCCTCCTTTTCAGCTTCGGACTACGGGGTTTGGTTCTCCTACAGGTGGTATAGTAGGTACCATCATTATCCGCAAAATCAGGTCGTGACAGAGTATCCACTGGAAAGACTAGGAAATACCGTCACCTCAACCCTTGGTTGGTAAAACCAGGTGCCTTGTATATCATATCATATCCAAATCATGCCTATTCAAAAATCATACAAATACAACTATGTCCACTTAGGGGAATAGCTCAATAAGGAACAATCATGGTAAGTTAATTAACAAGACCCCTAAAAAGAGCACATAGTCAAATAAATTCTAATATCAATTAATGGAAATAAGACCCCTACACAGGTGTAAACATCAATCCATGTATATCAACTAACAAAAGTAAATAAGTCAACAATCCCCTCACACAAGGAATTTATTAAATGTACTATCAAAACATGGAAATAGGACCCCATACATGGGTATAATCATCAATCCATATCAATAAAATACTTAAAACCCATCAGGGTGTTAAATACTATGAAATAACTCATCTTGATAGCTGATAAGTAAATCAAGTAATTATCATTATTTTAACTGTTTATCTTAACCATGCATTCTGGACTCCAGAACCCGGGTGAATACTCGCCACTTCATTAACATGAACACCATCAAATAATCCCCATTACTACAATTGCAAATAATTTAATACATTCTAGCAGACGATACTTTGTAATAAAGCCAATCCTCTAGTTTCTTAAGGTATAGAAATAAAGTCAAGTCGGTGCCTTTCCTTTATGTCAAAGCTCTAAATCTGGAAAATCTATTCAAATATGAGCTATGTATAAGAAAATATAAACATTTATATTTTCAAAATAGCTTCAAAAAATCACCCTAAAAAATATAATAGAGGGTCAAGGATAAATATAGAATTTTCATATAAAATAATTTTACTCGTGATTGTAGAAACTCACCCATAAACTTAAAAAAGTCAAGTTTAAATACATCCTCAAAAGCTTAAAAAGCCAATACAAAAGTACATGGCGCACCCCCGTATTTTTGGTTTGAAAATAGAATTGTTCTCATTCTAAAATTATAAATTAATCAATGGATAATGTAGATTTAGTGATTAAAATACATACCCAAATTTTCTCTTAGAAAATATACTTAGAAATATTCAAAATCGAGTTCTCAAGGTTAAAAAATAAAGACGAGGAAGAAAGCTTAAATGGAATTTTCACTCCCCATCTTTATGACTAATAATTATGAAAATCTATTTGGTAAACTAGAAAAGATCAAAACAATTTTAAAAATACATACCGACTGATATTACAAGAGAAATGCAATGAAAATCATCCCAGTTGGTGCTCCTTAGCTCCCAAAACGTCAAAAGTATCAAAATTCCTGTAATCTTCCCTTTTACACCCTACAGGATCCTTTAGTGGTGACCTCATTGAATTTGCGACCAAAGGTATGCATTCGTGATATTCTTTAGAAGCAACACTTTTTTTTTGCAGCTAATGTTATGTGTTCATGAAGCAACAACTGTACATACTAAAACAGTTATATCTCCCTCATATAGACTCAAAATGCGATGATTGTTTTTGTATTGGTTCTAAATATTTTATACAGGTCTAATAATGGAATCCAATCACCAAGATGAGTTCATTATAATCAAGTGATACTACTAAACGATAAAGAAAAAATCTTCAAAATCTGAACGATTATCGAAACTCATATAGGACCTTTTGAATAGAAACCAAATATACCACCCCACTAAATTTGACATTCTAGACTCGATAAAATAATCAAAAAGAGAATCTGAGATTTCCTTGGCTCGATCTCCACCAAGGTTACTAAAAGTGGATAAATTAATCAAAATGAAAAAAATTCCCTCAAAATTACTGAAGAATATTTCAAACCTCCTTCTTGACAAAAAATGACCTCCCAAATCTAGTGTAATTGACAAAATTCAATCTGAGTTCCTGATCATCAATGTTGACCAAACTTAAACATTATCCTTAAAACATAATTTTATCTTTTCAAATGGGTTAAAATTACCACGTAAAGCCTAAAGCATAAAATGAAGGTCTTTCTAGACCATTTTCTACGTTCTAGAGCTGATGGAACTAATAGGTTCTATTCTGAGACTCCAAACGCCAAATATTGACTAAAGTTGAGTATTTCAACTTAAAAACTTCAAAAATTAAAATTTCTCAAAGCGTATAAATCTTAGCTACAATTTCAAAACTAACTCCGTAAAATTATCATTATAACATGGAAAAACTATCTAAAATGGAAAAATGATAATTTGTCAACAAATACAAAAACCTTTAGGGCCATTACACTAGTTGACTTTGGCTCCTATGTTGACTTTCAGTATTGAGGGTTAGAAATTACCGTATATTGTGATGCCTCTAGAATTTTTTGGGGTGGAGTTATGATGCAAAATAAGAAGGTTATAGCTTATAATTCATGGTAGATGAAAGTGCATGACAAGAATTATCGTGGCCATGACGTAGTGCTGGCAATTGTGGTGTTTATTTTTTTAAATATGGTGTCATGTCACTAGCCAATTTCTCAGGTTGTGATGAAACTTATAACCTTCTTATAGGAAAACCAATCCCTATAGTCCAGAACGACAAGTAACTATCTACTGAAATAAATAAAGCTAAGCACTAGTAAAGTAAGTAGTATATCAGTAGCGGAAGAGAAAAATAGACATAGAGACCTAGTATCAGTGTGTTTACAAGATCCACTAAAGCTACAAAGTAAAGAAATATAATATAAAAATATAATAGATGTATCTATAAGAAAAAGATACCTAAGTCTATCCAAGGAGAAACAGGTAACTCTTGTTGCCAGGAGATCACCTAGAATATCCAAATTCTCAAAAGCTAGCACGAACGGTGGTGTCAATAGCGATAATCTCACACCTAGATTTGTATCAGGAAAGGTGTAGACGGGTAGTATGAGTACTAATTGCCGATGAAATAAGTACCCAGTTGGCTTCAAGTGCCCACCGGGTGCATAAAAGACATAACTACGGTATATTGAAGGAAGGTAAGGAAGACAAGTCACAGAAATAGGTATGGCAGCACAGGGAAGCTAGCTACATAAATAGTATAAAAAAATACGAATGTCAAGTAAACTAAACTAGCTATATAAACAAAGTAGGAACTCAGGTACAAAATTATACAAACCTGAGGTCGTTGCAGTGAAATAACAACAATAACATGGATGTACGTAACAATGGTGGAGCGAAAGACTTTGGGGAACAGGCAGTGTACTGTGAACCTCAATGATATGAAAGGGCAACGATACAACAAGAACACATAAGTACAAATATACCTAATAGCCAGAGACGATTAATAATACATCCACCACTAACGACTACAACTAACAACTACAGATATAGGTAATGGAACATGAGATAAACTCTTCATAAACCTATACCTACTAATGAAATGTATACATAAGACAAGTTCACCCGCCAATATCCCATACCACCAGAACATTTATACAAAAATAAAGTGTAGGAAAGTAACAAAAACATTCTATAGAGGCAAGTCTAAGGTGTAGGAATATGCCCTTCCCCCGATCCAGGTACCATAGGAAGGACCCATGGAAGTCATCGATAAGAACCCCTTCATAGTCTATAGATGCGCATTAGGGTCTATGAGGTTGAATCAGAAGATCAGTATCAATAATATATCACTATCATAGTATGTCAAGCTCTCAGTATGACCGTATCATGGTATCTCAATATCGCAGTTTTACAATATCATCGGATCTTAATATCGGTGTCACTTTATCACAATGTCTCAGTATTGAATAAGTCTAATAACTATATGTAGTATAGTCATAAAAGGTTGTACTCACTTTTCCAAATAGGACTTAAGTGCCACCAGTAGTAGTAAATGATAGTTCCCCGTACAAAATGTGAAGCCTGGGAAAAAATAAATTGAAAAAGGTAAACTGGGTGCCCGACACACAGATGGGTAAAATAGTACAAAATCCCTTATTTAATAAAATTTATTCAAAAATCCCTTATTAACCATTTTTAGTCTAGTTTATCTATTTACACATGAAAACAAGTCTTGAAGGCCGTCATATATCAGAAAATAGTGTTGTTAGGCCTTAATCCCTAAAACTATAATAAGCCATGATGTAATCTGTATCCGTATGTGCACTACATGAATGCCCAAACACCACAAAAATAAAGCTACCCTGCAACCCTACACCACAAAAATAGAACACGCCAACCAACCCAAACCCAAGGGAAAAACCAAAAACCTAACCCACGTGTATGCATCCTATACTTCTAGAGTCACACCTGCGATTGTCACTAGGCCATACTAAGTCAAAGGCATCATATTACACTGAATGCCATCACGAAGAAAGATAAAGGGGAAGAAGTAAGAGGATTCCCAACCCAAGGATACTATCTAGCACAGTTATACCAAATATACCCCAAGCTTAACACTAAGATGCCTACATTTCGTCTAATGCAAATCATAGCTGCAACAAACAAAACCCAGATCGTCTAACTTAAAATAGCTTCAAATTGTACCAAAACTATAAAAATAATGATCCACACATCAATATGAATACAAAAGTATAATTTATATCAAAATCGGAGCTAGGTAAAAAATTAGGCCAAAAATAGACCTCTAGGATTTGCCTGCCGAACCTAAAAACAAAAGTTACCACGATGTTTTTGAAAATACCAAGAACTCGTTATTCAAAAATAAGCACAATTCGTATAAGAATTGGGATAAACACACACCGGAGAAGAAAAAAAGGAATGCAAAAAAATTTTCAAAATTGAAGAATTAAAATAGGAAGTTTAAGTACCAAAACGAAAAGGGCCACTTTGAGAGGTCATCGAGTCGTACACCACTAAAATCCGAGCTTTAAGAAATATTGTAGATAATTAATAAATTTTCCTCCCTGCCTCTCGCCCTCTCTCTCTCTATATATATATAATATATATATATATATGTTTATATATATATAGACAGAGTGAGAGAAAAAATGAATAAACACTAATTATGGGAAATTATGGCATATTATGCCACTTGTCCATGCAAACAGTGGTCTAATTAATCCACCTCTATGTGTAGTGGAGGTGGCATGATAAATTGGTTCGGGCTTTTAATATTCGGGTATTGGGTAGATTCGAAATAAAACAAAGACAAATATTAAAATATACCATAATTGATAAGAATTATTTCTAGCAATACCTACCTTGTAAAATATTATTTTTTTCAATGTAACTTTACCTTGAATATATTTCCTTTAAGGTACTAATAAAATATAAAGCTTTTATACAATATTATAATTAAATATTTCGAAGTTCAATTTCTTAGAAAAATATAGTAAAATATTTATAGATTTTTCAAATACTAGTAAATCTAAAACTCGCGAGTTTTGAGGGCTTTTACAGTAAAGCTAGAAACTCGAGCTTTGAATTAAACTCCATCGCAATCTTAAACGAACATCTTGGGGGATCGAAGTAAAGGACCACCTTGCCTAAATTAGGCATTCTAGAGCTAATAGAACTATCAGATTCTTAACCCGAGGCTCCTATCATAAAAAAATTGATCGAACTCAAACTTTCAACTGCTACACGTTATTATCCTTTAAAACTAGATAAAATTGCACCAAAAGCTCCTAGACTTAAACCAAGGGTCCATTTATAAAAAAACAACATCCCCCCAAACTATTAAAATTCGATTCCAATCTCTCCCTAAAGGAATGTTGAATAAATTCATTTATTACCTCACCTATGCTTATGCTCTAAAATAGGAAAAATGAAATAACTCTCAACTGAACCTTCAGGGAACCTAATTCTTGGTCTCAACAGGTCACTAATGGCCTTGGGAGTCTACTAAAAGGCAGTAAAGTACAAGGATAATAAGTATGTAAGTGCAAATATGACCAGAATGGTCATTGCAACACCCACTACTAAAAAAGACTTTCGTCCCCGAAAGTCAAAATAGTAGAGGAAGAAAATCCTTGAACCTCTAAACTAGGGGAAACAAACCCCAGAAGAAGAATCGATTAGGCATTCTAGGTAGTTCACCACGCCGAAAGACACCAAAATTGAACTTTTGTTGCAAGTCACCTAAAATACCCAAATCACTCAAATGCATCAAACTTGACGGATCACAAACTTCTCCAAATGTTCACTTAGTTTCAAAATTTGAAAGTTAATCTGAAAAAAAACTCATCATATTAATCTAAGAAGGAAAAAAGTTAACTACTTAAAGAACCCAAGCACATAGGCTAACCAAATGTGGCTCCTACGATGAAAATTGTAGAAATCACTCAGCGAATTCGGTACCCTAGTCTAATCTCAAAACCATTAATCCATCTGACGGAAGATTAACAACTCCCCTCGTACAATGGTACACTATGAATACCCAAGCGAAAATCATTATGCTAGCAAACTCTATCAAATTCTTTGGCTTACACTTACCCTTGAAGAACTATATCACAACCAATAGCGTGAACTTCAACTACTGAGTGAGCTACGCATCTAGGCTTAATGTCCTCAGAACAAAACCACATGAAATTGAGAGATATCTTGTAAAAAAACAAAATCACATACTCTGTTCTTAAAACAAAGCTGAACTGATAGAAAAAAATAGACCCGATCAAACAATGGCATCGCCCAACAAGCAATAATAGTTATAAGACAATGATAACCTCACAAGATATCTATAGTTTCCTGTTTCCACTAGGAACTCCTGTATAGAACCTGCTACATCTTAATTATGTTTACTTAAATGGGGAATGTAGTCAATGACCTTCCACAATATCAATTAAATCAGATATCTGTTGTCCTCGGGATTAAACCAAAGTCCTCGAACATTTTAATCACCTCATAAACCTATGGTGGCCTTGCCAGTCTCAAATTTGAAATTGGATCCTTAAGCACTTCAACTAGTTTATTATCAAATTCAAAACAAGTTATATCATCCCTCGGGATATATAAAATCTCAATTATTCCACAAGTATACTTCAACAAAAATATAAGGTAACAAAAAAGCCACAACAAGGAACGATGGAGATCACCCCATTGAGAACCTAAACTAGTATAGCTCCAAATACATGCATCATCTTAGACACTTACTCACACTGATCAAAGGGAAAAATCACAACCGACGAATCTAAAAACCTCAATCTAAACAAAACCTCATAATGTAACTGAACTCAAAACCTTCAACGTACCACTCCTATCACTAAAGATGACTTACAAATGCAAGCATCCTTAACCTCAAGTCTCAGACAAATATTGTAGAACCTTAAGTCAGGACCTATGAAAACTCCCTAAGCCTTGCTAGTTTAGTGGCATTGACAAATCCTCAACCTCGAGATCAACCCCTACCTTGGCTCTTTACTAGATCCCAAGAAACTGGCACAGAAGTCTTGCCCTTGCATGCTATAGAACATTAATAAACCATTTACAAAAGAGTGAATATAAATGAATAAGACTTCAGGAAACACTAAGAGAAACGTTCATGACTTAGAGTCAACAAAATATGGTCATTTCCTAGGAATACCACTATAGGCTCTCGAAAATAAGGAACAAAAGCTAACACACTGATCCACGTGACTCTACTAGACAATTTCTCTTGCACCACCAGTACCGGCGAGCCTAGGATCAAACAGAAATATTTCAAAAATCAATTTCTCAGGTTGTAATGAAAACTACAACCCTCCGTTAGTTGAACCAATCCCTATAGCCCAAAAATGCAAGTAGCAAGGTAGTGCAATAAATAAAGCTAAGAACTAGTAAAGTAAGTACTAACGAAGAAGAAAAAGAGAAAAATAGACATAGTATAATGAACAACTAATAAAACCACCTCAAGACCTGGTATCATGTGTATACAAGAGCCACTAAAGCTACAGAGTACAAAAAATATCGAATAATTAATACATAAGATGTGTCTAGAATACAAAGGAGACTCAAGTCCATCTAAGGAGAAGCAGGTAGCTGTAGTCACTAGGATATCACCCTTAATCTTTGAATCCTCAAAAGCGAGCATGAGTGATGGTGTCATTAGCCAGAATCTCACACCTGGATTTACATCAGGAAATGTACGAAATTGTAGTATGAGTACTAATTACCAAAGCAACAAGTACCCAGTAGGCTTCAAGGGCCCATTGGGTGCATGTAGGGAATAAATTTGGTAAATAGTAGTAAGGTAAAGAAGTCAAATCAAAGAAATAGGTAAGCCAACACAAGGAAGCTAGATACACAAATAAGATAAATAATATGGATGTTAAGTAAGCTCATCAAGTTATATCAATAAAGAAGGATCTTAGGTATAAAATAATAAATACCTAGGGTTCTTGTAATGAAATAACAACAACAACAAGGAAGGAGATAAAAAGGTAAAAGAAATACTATAGGTAATGGGCGGTGTACTGGTAACCTCAATGATATAGGAAAGATACAACAAGAACACATAAGCAAAGATTTTACCACTAGATAGGGACAATAAATTATATAACCACCTTTAATGACTACATATTAAAACTAAATATATAGGTAATGGAAAATATGAGCTGACCTCTTCATAAATCTACACTAGCCAAAGAAGAGTACACACGAGCGTAACACCCTACGACGTCCCATACCACAGGAAGGTTCATACAGAAAACAAATATAGGATAGTAAAAAACACAAAATGTAGAGTAGGTCTTAGGTGTAGGAATATGCACCTCCCCACCCGGGTATTAGAGGCAGGACCCATGGGGATCATCAACAGGAACCCCTTTGTCAGCTACGAACCTTGCGCTAGGGCCCATGAGAGACTCAAACCATATACCCTTAAATCATAAGCTCTGTATCAATAAAATCTCAGTATTATAATGTCTCAATATTAGAGTCTCAATGTCTTGGTATCACAATATCATAGTAGCTCAATATCACAACGTCTTAATATCATCAGATCGTAGTATATCAATTTCACCGTATCATAGTGCTTAGTATCCAATAGTTCTATTTTGGATGTATGATATAGCCATAGAAAGTTGCGCTCATTACCTAAAATAGGACTCAAC
>JBDJHY010167218.1:0-12428 GCA_039654485.1 Withania somnifera | reverse complement strand
GAAGAAATTAGTACAGTTGATCATGTGATTGGGAGTTACTCCTTGAGCAAATTATGTGTTGAGAATCCTATTGCGTATCTTGCTCATAGAGATATTGTACTTAATAAGTTGTCAAACAAAGATGTTGGTATTTTTGAGAGTGAGCTTACATGTATCGAGTCTTGTTCTTTAATTGATAGTTTCCTCTTTAAATATAATATTTTATTTGGATATAATAATGAGGTAGCTCCTAGTGAGATATCTAGTGGGGTACAACATGAGGATGTGGAAACTCCTCTTGAGGGTTACCATATTTATGAAAACTCATTATGGTGTGAGGATATCCCTCCCAAGGTTGGAAATCTCTTCCTAGAAGATAAAAGTACACTTGTAGGTATGGACAAGTTCAAAGGGAAAGGTATAATTGGTTCTGATTTTGCTACTCTTTCCTCCTTGTGTGTCCTAAAACCTGAAGATATTCAGATTGAGGACACCTTGGATGAAGTTGACATAAGAGAGACCGTCCTTTATTACCTATTTACATACGACGATACTTATATTGGTATGACATTTACAATGTATGCAAGTGAGGGTACCATTGGGGCAATTGGGTGTTTAGACATAGCTTAGCATAGCGTAACATAATTTAGCATAAATTTAGAACGCAATTGTGGGTGGATTCCCGTAGTTGCAACCGTAACTTCTTGTTTACATCAATCGAAGGATTTATTTGTGGACTCATTTGGGTTTTCGTAGATTGTTATTGGAATTTATTGTCAATCCATAGGTTTAACTCAAAGGTGAGGGTACCCGGTCCCTTCTTGTTCATAAACCTTAGATTAATTGTAAGTTTCTGCATATCCTTTTTCTGTTTATTTCTTTCTCTCTCGTACCTCATGCGCCTCGTATTACGATCTGCATCACTACTCCCCAACAGAATCGTCATCTCTGTTTTACTCATTTTCGAAAAATAACTTTTTTTTTGTCTTTGTTGGGTTTTGATAATGCCACTTGATTTTTATGAAAAAACGAGAAACCAAACATTCGAAAGACTTAAAACAGGAAATCTTTTGAATTAAAGGAATTCATGTAAGAGATTTTTATTAACTTCCTAAGAAGTTTTTAAGGCACTTGGGAAGTCCGTTAACCTACAGTTGCCTTTTCTTTTTAAAACCAACTCATTGATTAATTTTCTTTAAAACGTTTGGTTTACTTAAGAAATATTTATGACATCGAAGTCTAAGTTTATAAGAAATGTTTGAATAAAGAAAAAGGAAGGGTAACAACCTGGGCCACTTGGACCCGGTCCTTCTTATTTATATGCCTAGGAGAGAAACGGACCGGCAACATATGGCTTCAACCCATTATATTCTACCTATATTCTAAAGTCTAACAAAATTGGGTTTTATGGGCCATATAAATGAACAAATAAAAAATAACATAGAATAAATGAGAAAGGCGAGATTTCGATCCTCTAAAGGCATCTACTAATAATTTAATGGGTTCCAGCTCAGCCATCTAATATGATAATGCCCGTGGCTAATCTTTATAAGTCAAAGCATGAAAGTCTTATTCGAGAGATGCAAGCTATGATCACTTCTAGAATGACTCGATGGCTTTGAAGACCATATTTGGTGCTTCTCGAGATTAAAACAATGTTTGACTGATCACTTAGGAAAAGAGGAAAACTTGGGAGAAAGGAGAAGCTTGCACAAAGTATAGGCGGCCCTTTAGGAGAATAGTACAAAGTACACGCAGCCTGCCTGGGAGAAAACTATTTTCCCAAAGGGCCGCTCAAGAGCAGAAGAATCGCCCAAGGATTCGCCCAGAATGGACTAGTCGTCCATTGTTTCACCCAAGCACAGACGATTCGTATGTTTCACCAAGGGAGGAAGAATCGCCAAAGATGGACTAGCCATCCAAGGCTTCGTTCAGGGGGAGAAGATTAACCGATTTGGCTGCCCCAGCTCAGACGATTCAGCCAAAGGGCCGTCCAAAAAGTTCTAAACTATTCTGGGGCCTTTTGTTAATATTTACTAATTGTGGGATACTAATGTAATTAACCTAATGCCCTTCACTATATATAGGAGGTCTTTCATTTCATTAAGGGACTTTTGACTTTTGATTGTGATGAATGACTCTTGTGAGTTTTCATTTCTCTTTGGTAGAGATTGTAAAGCTTTTGACAAGCTTGATTCATGCCACGTAGAAATGGTGGTTTCAAGTGAACTCAATTTCTTCGAGGTTTCCATAAGAGTAGTTCTTGAGTTAGATCAATTGAATGGGTCTTAGGGTTTGATACACCCTTCGGTTCTATTAGATTTCCTTTTCTGGTGTTTCACTATCTATCCTCTATCTTTTATTGCTTCCGCGTATTCGTTGTCACATCATCAGCCCATTTTATTGCTTCACTATTGCTACTCCTTTAAATGATTTAGGCCCATTTCATCATCCTTCTCCATCAACAGCCCTCTTGGGCTACCGTTGCTGCCATTAAACCCATTTGAGATTCCTTCACACAACATCTTCAGCCTATTTAACCTTGGCCTCGGGGTTGACTCGATATAATGCAAAGAGGAATCCAAAGTGGAATCGGAGGAGGTTTACATGCAACAAAAGGGAAGAAAAATATTAGAAGAAAAGACGACTAATCATAACACAAATTCGAATGCATAATTAGTCAATTTGAATACACTGTGGATAGCAACCAATTATGAATCCTTATAGCAATCAAATTGTTTTAAGTAAAGAACTGAAAGATAGCAAGTAACACAGTCCGAACAATTGATTAATCTCGAGCACGTCCATGGTCTTAACAACAATTTATGACCAAATATAGCTTAAAAAACAAGCATTCCAGGAAACAAAGATAATCTCACCAATAACCATGTTTCATTCATGCATGCCAACTGCACACTCCAAATGGACATCAACCAAACCTATTGTTGCTAAACATACAGGTTATGATCCTAGATAGGTAAAATAACAGGAAGTAACCCAATTTCAAGCACACTGTTGCAGCAGGGAAGACACTATTTTAAGCAAAAATCAGAGAAAATAAATGATAGAAATAGGAAGGAGTAAAACTCAAGAACCAGTCCTAGTTTTCCTTTGTAAATTTTTAACTCTTATCTCTAAGTGGAAAACAACCAACAAATGATATGCAATACAATTATAAGCAAACATGGGTTCAAAACAGTGGTTTAGACAGGTTTTCAAATACATTAGTCAATAAATAACCAAATTATTGACTAGATAGTGACCAAAACAAGCAACACCTTAGGCTTAGGCAAGAACTATTTTTTTTTTAGAAAACAAGTGTACAGAATATTACACTTTTAGGCTAAGTTGACAACAAGAGAAGGGATGGGAACTAATTCACATTACCTGGTATTCTATCAATCCATACAGATGATGATTCTATGCAAAACGGACTCTGATGAAATTAGATACTTAACATAGATTGACCCTTAATAAGGAAACAGGGAACATGAAAATTACAAAATTTCCCTAGGTGTTAATGGCTAACTTCAAAGAACAGTAAACATGTAGCCAATCTTACTCACAACTGGTTTTTAAAGCAACAAAGCAAAAGTATTTTCAGAAAAAAAAAAACACAAATAAGTAGAGAAATTTTCACTCATGCTAAGTACTAAACCCATCAAACTCAGATAAATGGGTGTTAATCATCCCTACTATGACTGATTATGCATTCTTATGCTCCATCTCATGTAAGTGAAAACAATAATACATGGTTCACTCCTAAAAACCCCAACTTAACATAGACTCGCATGTCTACAAAATCAATTAATCAGGAAAAAATAAAGGGCAAAGTCCACATATTTAGAGACATCAGGATTCATACAATATATTCCCACATATTGGGTTGAAGAAAGTTTAATGAGGAATTAATCAGAGTTGACTCTCTTTTAAACATGAATTATTAAAAGCTGTAAAAAAATTTTATGACAGACAAGTTTTTGAGGAGTAAAGAAAAGTCTTTGATACCAATTTAAAATATGGTTCAATCATATAAGAAAACAGAAGGTCTGCTATTATCGACAATGGATAGAATCACCCCCTAAGTAGGATACTACCTGGTTTAGACCATCCAAGATCTCAAGTTGGTAGCTGATGCATGCTCATACAAGAATACCACCAAAACCTCCTCACAGACCATAAAGACTTCATTTTAGCTAATTAAGCAATCTGCCAACCATTAGTTATTATGCAAATAGTTCAAAGATCATCAAATCCACCTGAAGACCTAGCTTTAATACATAATCAAATGTGAACAACAACAAAAATGGATCATAAGGAGATACTAAGTTGGTTTTACATACAATAATCTCAACTCACTATTGACCCTCTCTCAACCATGAAGCACTCATATAGGTTTGGGAAATGATATTTCAACAAGGAAGACACCTTTTTCACACAAAGATCTAGAAACATGAACAATGAACTATACAGTTCTAAAAGACAACAAAGGCATAAGCTTTGATGTCCAGTCGTTACAACCTAGTCAATTCCTACCATATTTTAGTCAAGTTCATAAAATAAATCTAAGGCATCCAACACTTGAAACATGTTATACAAATGACTAAAACTAATCCAACAAATACCCTTCACATTTAACATATCAACAGTTTCCCAAAGACCTATAGCAGAAACCAGCAAAATGAGATAGAAATCATGGTGCCTCTCACCTAGTTTTATCTACAAAACGTATTTCTAGAGTAAAGATTTATGCTTTTATACCACAAGAAGCCAACATTCCCTTACACTTATAAACAGGACTCTTTTACCTTAACTTAACCCTAATTTAACACTAGGTTCACATATTCATGGTAACATAGAATGATCCAGCAGAAGACATATATAAAAAACAGAGAGATTTTGACATATTAAAACAGTGAGAAATAGCCTAACCTGCCACCACAGCAGAGAAGACATGTCATCCTAATGATGTCTAATAAAATTTAGACCACACAAGTCAACCCCTATGAAACTTTAACTTTACATCTGAACCAAACGTTAAAGCCTGATTTTAACCCAACATTACTATGTGAGCAAGTAAATAGTTATGGCAAGGGAACTCTAAGACACTTACTGCTAGCTCATAGAAGAAACAAGATAGAGGATTTGATCATGCCTTCACAACCAAAATATCTCGATAAAATCACCATGAGAAACAAAATAATCCAAACAATCCTATTATCTCTAAAAATGCAGGAGTTCATATCTCAACTTGTTGAAAATAAACAATAACCAAACCACTTATCACTCCAGATGCTCATTTCAGAAAAAGAAAAATGATAAAATAATATGGGAATCAGACTGTTTCTCACCTGTTTTAGGCAGGAAACCGGGATTCTACAAGTCGAAAAGGCTGATTTTTTACTCTTTTGAGCTCCTGCTTGATTCATAAACTGA
Organism: Withania somnifera; assembly: GCA_039654485.1. Classification (NCBI taxonomy): domain Eukaryota; kingdom Viridiplantae; phylum Streptophyta; class Magnoliopsida; order Solanales; family Solanaceae; genus Withania; species Withania somnifera. The sequence continues at coordinate 7,013 of JBDJHY010167218.1, read as the reverse complement.
CAGAGAAATGAGGCTCAGATTTGAATTAAGCTTGGGTAAACGATTCCAACAAACGTCATGGCAGCAAAAACCACCAAAATCTGGGAGTATGCCCTGCCAAGATACTTGTTGGATAGCCTCAAAGGCCCAATTACTCAGCTCATTAGGGAATATAATTAACAAGAAATCATTGTCGCCTGTCAGTCCATGGATTAGGCTCACCCCAACAGTATCCAGCACCCCCACTAGCAGCATAAAAGATTTAGGCTGAGGCCTTAGAAAAGAGAAACAAAAGGAGTTTGAGGGAATAGAAACCCCTTGGAACAATATGCAACAGGTAATCGATTACTGCTCCCTCAGTAAAAATGGATGAAAGGGTTGTTGGGATTACATAGTGATGGAGAAATCATCGGCTAATGCAGAGAGAGGCAACCACCCTTTCAATGAAAAATCCCTCAACTCTCTGGCCTCATCATTTCCCTTCAAAAAAACCTCTCAAATTATACCTATAGATGAACCAAAATTAGGGCTTCAAAAGCAACGGAATTGGGGGAAAGAGAGAGATAAGAGTGGACATGTGTTGAAATCACACTCCATTCCTCCAAGAAATTCAAATCATATGGCTTAGAGCCAGTCAGTTTCAAATTTGAATTGAGAGTGAGAAGATTACCGTTGTAAGGCTTCAAAGAAACATCTAGAAGGTTCACAGATCAGAAATCGTACTATAACGGATGAACTTGAAATGTAACGGTAGGAGGATTTCGATTTTCTTGTGGTTTGATATTTAGAAGGAAAGAATTTGAGAGGGTTTTGGATAGGAATCATTGGATGGTGTTCGTTATTTGCATGAGAGGCAAACTTTGCAGAAAGAGCAGCTGTATGTGTGTATTTGGGATTTTTTAAGTCAGAACCCAAATGGCGTAGGCTGGGGGTTATTATATTTTTAGACTCATTTAGTCTAAACACATAAAAATGAATCACTCAAAATAATTTAAACAAACTAATTCTAAAACCTAGCACAGAAATCCATAAGCTTTCACTTTTGTAATGGGTTTTTGAAAAACAGTCATTTTAATGAATCCCGGGTTAAAGTATTAAAAATCGACTCCGATTCTTTGTAAAATATATATATTCATGTACATTAAATTTGTCATAACTTAATAAAATTAGGCCCCCTTTTTATCAGTTCAGAACAAATAACTCAATTTGCAAAAGTAGTCATTTTGTCAATTTCAAACTGAAACTTTAACAATTCGATCAATTTTATCCAGAAACACACACACACACATATATATATTAGTAAATCTTTAGGTATTAGTTTTAAAAATCCCCTTCTCCCCACCCCACCCCTCAAATTTTATAAAATTCAACTTATTTAGAATATTTAAAGTTAACAGGTCGATAATTAATCAAATCCGAGAGGGTGAAGATTAGGTGTCAACAGAGACCGCAGCCGCATACTAACTCATAACTAAATCACAAAATTGTCATATCATGAGTCTTAATGCATGTGCCCGGGTCTCATCGGTTTTACAATCAGTCGAAAACTCAATGTTCATGCCTAACTACGTCTGGGACTAAAATCAGGTAATGACTAATACTCAGCATCCAACATCGAGTTGAAGTTATAAGTTCTAGCAAGATCATAGTACCCGACACCAAGTTTTAGGGCCTTGACTAAAACAAATTAAAAAATAGGAGTATCGGGTGACCAATCAACAATTCAGTCTTAAGAAGATGTAAGAAAATAATGGAAAAAACCCTTTTCAAATAAAGAATTTATTCATAAACCAATTTCACATTGTAATCTAAAAATCTCTATGATCAACTTTTATTATCAAAATCTCAAAGTAGTGTCAGTCATCAATATACGAAAACAGACCCTCAAGGCCGATCAATATCTGAAAATGGGCTCTCAAGGCCATGCAAGGTTCCAAATCAACGATATTGCGCTCTCGACCATAAATAGTGGAAACACATGCATAAAAATCTCAGTTTCATGATATTGACATACAAAATCACAATAAATAGATCACAGAAAGTCCTGTAGGCCCTACACACGATTAAAATCACTACATCACATAATCAACAACCATCCAAGTCCAGGACTCTGAACATTACTCATAATCCTATCATCTATGTTCCAAAGTCAATAAAGACCACTCAGGATCACATGGTAACCTATAATCGTAATGCAACATCAAAATGAAAGATAAAAACCGGACTAATAAAGTGGATAGGATCAATTGTACCAACTTAAAATTCTCAATCCAAGGATGCTAATTATTACTATTATTTCTCATATAAGTGTAAGATCAGTAAGCCATAGCCTACCTGTCTTCCGAAGATAAGCTTGCAGATATTGAGTAGAATAGGCTTGGACGGCTCCAACAGCTCCAAAAATGCACAAACAAGCTCAAACAAGCTCAAACAATCATGAAAATAGCAAATGAAAAAACTACACATTAATACGATTCAAACGATACCCACGAATCTATGATTATTTCTGAGGCCAAAACGGGCCTACATGCCCGCAAACCTAAAATTCTGAACAAAAGGTACCAAATGTTTTCCATATTATAGGGAACTCATACCTAAAATTTGGAGCTAAGACTTGAAAAAAAATAAGCTAGAATCAAGGAAATAAAGTGAAGAAATAGGTAGAAGAAACTTGGGAATTTATGGAAGAATTTCAAAGAAATTAGAGTGAAAACTTACAAATTAATAGTGGAAAAATTAATAGAAAAGCTTTTTTATGCTTCCCAAGCTCAATAATGGAGACCTATAACTTTTCAAGCTAAAAAATGGGGTTTTAGGATGATGGAAAATGAGAAAAATGTGCTTAATTTGGTTTGAAAATTTATATCTAGCAACAAATGTTCATCGCTATCGCGTCCATGAGGGTTGGAGTAGTGTAGAGGAAATTAATGGAGCATTGCATTACCAAAAACAAAAAGGATCTGTCGTTGCGATCTGGAGTCCTCGGCGCGATTAGAAAAAAGGGAAAATGGTCAAAGCAAAGTCAATGTCACGCGATCGTGACCCTGATCACAACTATGAAAGAAAATTTGGGAGGCACACCAGAACATCTGACAGCAAAATCAACATCGGGAAAGTACTCTGAACGAAGGTCCAGAACGGGTTTAGAACCCGACGAACACAAATAAAATATGCAAATTGTATGAAAACAACATTCCGGATGCAAATAAAATTTCTATCTGAGATCTTTTTGATAAGATGTTGACGAAAGTCAACCCTCGACCTAAATTACATAATTTCAACCGAGTACCCGAAATGAGTTTGGCTAGCCAGAGGCTCGAATGAATACCTCACCAAACCAACTTGACATTTCGAAACTGATGGCGCACTCAAATTTTTAATCTAATGCTCCGATCATAAAATATCAACAAAGCCCAACTGTTGAACTCTGAACCACATAAAACATGCAAAACGAGATAAAATCTCAACGGAGGCTTCCGAATACAAATCAAGAGTTTGTATACACCAAAATCCATATTTAGGTATTAATGAAACTATTGAAATTAAATTTCAAAATCATTTTCAAGGAATGTTGAACGGAGTCAACGATATCAAAAGTTAAGGCTTTAAAATAGGAAAACGGACATAACAACCAAACGAATGACCCGAGAACCGAATCTTCTATCCTGATAAGTTATAAATGACTTAGGGCCACCACAGGAAATCTTTAAGATACAAGACAATGTGGAAAACACAAAAATCACGGAAAGGATTATTACGCTAATATACCAGATGCACTCAGAACTTACGGAACACTATCCAAACTTTCTTCTAAACTAAAAATGACATCTCAAATCCAATAGAATAGACAAATTCAACTATGGGTGCCCGATCATCAAATGTTGACCAAAGTCAAATTTTGGTCTTAAAACTCAACTTATTTTGTTAAACGAGCTAAAATCACCACACAAATTCTAAAACTAAAAACAAAGATCCTCCTAGACCAAATTTCATAATTTGGAACTGACAAAATTTTATTTCAAGACTTGAAACTTCAATTGTTGACTAAAGTCAACTATTTCAATTTAAAGACTTCCAAAAACTTAGAAATTTTCAAAACTTATAACTTGTAGTTTCGATTTCTAATACAACCCCCTAAACTAAACAAATATAACTAGAGACAACTATCTAAAAGAAAAATGATAATTTTATGAGAAAAAATAAAAAAATGACCTTCATGGTCATTACATTGGTTTTCCAAAGTCCAATTTTGATTGTCAAACTCACCTTGCTTCGCCAAACTTGACAGAGAAACAAGTAAGCCTGGCGATGTACATCCTCCCCTAGGTGGATCACCCCAATATCTGGCACAAATAGTTCAACTCGCCGAGATTTATAGAATGTCCACCTAAAATTCCTCATTAGATGTACTTTTTTGTGGTCCCCATATGTACTTTTATTCCCTAGTACATTCTCCTTTTTGAGATAATCCTTCTTGTACCATCAAAAAACACTTTCTCTCTCTTTTTTTCTTGGACCAAACACCCTTTTCTTGATGATTCTTCTTCTTAAAAGTTTGAATAATTCTCAAGAATACTAAGAACAATATAAATACCCAAATTAATAACTTCTTTAATTTAACTCAGATTTTCGCAAAACTTAAGATTTTTACTCCCGTTGATATGAGAAACTAACCACAATACTTTTAAATGCTAAAATCCAAGTCAAAATATCAAGATTTCAAGACCCATTTGAAATTTCAAGCTTCTTCAATTTCAAAAACTGTAGATCCTAAACCACAACTCTGATTTCTCTCAAATCTCAGATACTACAGAAAATAAATTTAGTACTAGAAACTTCAATCTAGACACTAAAATCAAACCAATTTTTTGAAATATTTTTTTTTTTTTTTTTTGGATAGAATCAAACCTAAGTCTAGATTTATAACAACAAACCTAATTCAAATTCGGATACCAAATGATGTAAATTAAGTAATACAAATACAAAAGATAAAGTCAATAAAACAAAGCATGGAGAGAAAAATATACAACTAATCAATCTATAGGCAACCAACACTATACTAAAGTGAATTATGAGTTCAATTGAAGCATCAATTCTATAATATCAAGACTAGACACAAAAATAAAAAGGACTAAGAACGATGATTATATCAATCAATCACCAATCTTAATAGACAAATTCAACAAGTACATAACCTATGAGGTGGACCTTAAGGGGATAGAAATCACCCAAGCAGCCACACCTATCAAACAAAAGATCGATAAAGGATTTACCAAGACACTCAAGTTTCTCACACGAGCAACACTCAACATAATCTAAAAAGCAAATGAAAATAACTCTTATCCAGAGCCTATAGACTAATTATTATATATGGGCCCAAAAGTAACCTAGAATACATTTTGTCCATTTTGGCGAGCCAGAATCCATCAACAAAGTGAAGGGAGATTTGTCCAACCCCTCTGTCCATTACCAAACTTTACAGGAATACCTCACTTGGGCACATCAATATTTTCTTTGGCAAGCTTAATCCCTTCTTTTTTCAATGCTTTTCTGGTGCTCTAATCGATTAACCATCTGTGTGATTATTTTACTTGAAGTTCAAAAAGAGACTCTAAAGCCATTTGAGTCTACGATGTGTGCATGTCTTGCATTCTTTTGGTTAGGACTCTAATTTTGGTGTCTCACGGATGGTATCGAGTGATATTACATCAAATTAGGCCTAGGATGGGATGGATATGATTGAAGTTTAGATTCATCAATGCAAATCGCATGCTCGAGCTGGAATAAAAGGTACACAAGATTACAAAAAGCGTTCGAGACTACAGAATGCAACTGAGGTATTAAAAAGTACCTGAGATGGCATAAATACCTAAGATCAGACAAAGGTAGTAATATCGTACAAGAGCTGATAAAGAGAATAGTGTGTCAGAGGATACAAGAGCCAAAGCAACATCCCTTATTGCCGCGACAAGTGGACGATGCTAGATGTGTCCTTCTCCTACTGGTAAATGATAGGTGACCAATGGAATATTGATACCTCATCAGTCAATAATATTTCTTAGTTATTCCTATATAAAAAAGTACCCCCCTATCCTATTGTAAAGCGGAATGTTATCGTATCCTGATTCTTTCTTTCTCATCAAGCAATAATTTTCTAACTTAGTTGTTAAGCATTAGCGTTTTTTTATTGTCTCTGGCTTGTTCTCATTGTAATGGATCAATCTCAAACACTTATCGCAGTACATTAATAAAATTGATTCCCTGGGTGTCGCTCTTAGCTTTTCTCCTAATCTCTTTTTATTTACTTTACTCGCTTGTTCATTTACATTAATTGTTTTCTTTTCAATCGTTTTATCTCTAACTCAAAGATAAAATCGTAACACATGCTTTTGACTCATGTACAAATTCAATTATTCCAAAATGATGGTAAAATTGAATTATCTTTAGATATAAGAGTTGTAGCATAAAATATGTGTTTGATTTAAATTGGATAAACAAGGATACATTTTTATTTTAAGTATTTTCTTTCTTAAAACTTCTCGAATTATTTTGTTATTTTATTTAGAAATTTTGAGATTGTTATCCACATAAAATTTGATTGAATAATAATACCATAATTGTGATATAAAAGAATTTCGAAATTGCTAATCCTTAAATAAAAAATTCTACCAAACATGGATGAAATAATATCATAAATTATCATTTCACCAACCAAATTACCTTTTATTTTCCAAAGTACCTTTCTATAATTCAAACTATTAGTAAACATTCTTGCAATTTTTATCGATTAAAAAGTATTATAGATAAACAACATATTTCATGAGTCTCCATCTTATATTGTATTAGTAAGATGATAGAAAATTACACTAGGTGTCCACAAAAGCGAGTGGTCTTGATTTTTATACCCCATAAAAAAGTCTTTAAGGATCTTCCTTTTTATGGTGTATAGAATAAATACATTATTGATTCTCTACACCACAACTCTCCATGTTCATTTGCTTCGCAGCTTTATTTTTATTTTTTGTTTTTTTTTT
>JBDJHY010167200.1:0-12428 GCA_039654485.1 Withania somnifera | reverse complement strand
TAAGTCTCGAGTTTATTTTCAGGCACACTTTGTATGTCATACATGTTGGTTATGATATTTATTAGTCATGTAAGAAAAAGATTAGGGTGATGCTTCCGCTGCGTAGAATATATTCTAACACTATGATGATTATAACCCATTGTTTATTAATAAACGGTCACTCATAACTAAGGTTTCAACTTTTGTAGTATTTATGTTATTTGTTATGGTCAAGTCAATATACTAGATGTTGTAGTTGACTGGCGTTTATTATCATTTCCCAGACAGTATATATCTCTATTCATGGCTTTCTCTGTGACATTAACTACAAAAGAAATTGCTGGATAACTATTAGAGGCTGAGAACTACTTTAATTAGACAAGTCTTTGGCATTGTAGGATGTTAGTTAGTGAAATAGAGATCACCAATTTTTAGTATCTCTGAAGCAGTTATTCATCCAATGCTAATACTTTTGAAAGCTTTAGGCCTTCATAAGAATTTATTTGGCTACCAAAATCACCACATAAAGAGTTTTTTTTATAATTTTTTCTTAGCTATAAAACAACTTGGGAAATAATTCATAGAAGTTTTCCTTTGGTCAATCTTTTTTCCAAACACCCAATCTTTGCTCCATGTTATCCAACTTTGAATTCTGACTTGGACTGGATTTCTGTGATGTCATTAGACTTGTTACCTACAAAGAAATAACTTCAGCTATCCATTAATGTGCTGACTTAGTATTTACCCATTCACTTGTGTTGAATGATTATCAGTTTGTTTCAACTAGAGAGAAGGGAGAGTTATCCTTCACTCTCTAGCCTACTAGTGTACTTGTGAAACCTCCTTGGACCGGTATAACTTTTCTGTTCTGGAATACAGTAAACTAAAACCTTTTCTCTATGTGGAAATATTTTAATATTTCAATGTGTTTTGTATGACATTTATGGAAAATTGTTAGGCTACCAATCCTTTAGATCTTGCTATGGAAGCACTCAAAGAAATCCAGTCCCGGTTCTATAGAGATTTCCTTGTCCATAGTATATGAATTTGCTACAGCATCAACCGTGAAACCAACTCAGTGGTTTTGTAAGTTCTCAAGTCTAGGTGAACTTGAAAATATTGAGTTTATGTTCTCCAGTTGCTTTAAATTATGTGCTCTTACTCTGTGATTAGATGCATCAATTGGTTGTCTTTATTACTCATTAGTTGATATAATCCATTCAAGGTGAAATTTCCCTGATCATAAGTTTCTTCTACTATTTCATATGTACTAAATATTTGTACTTGATTTGATTATAGAATGATTTGGTGCACGGATGGGAATTGAATTTTGCTTTGAGAATATGTGTAGAGGTTTTTATTTCCTAGTTCCTCTAGCTATATTTTTTTAATTGTCACAGAATAGTGGGGAAAGATCCCACTATGGTAATAGGAGAGCTGCACACTGAAAGACTAAATACAATGGAAAAGTTAGAAAATTATCTCAGCAACCTTATTTGAGATATGTTGCTTTGGAAAAATCTATTATTGTTAAGCCTTCTCAGGAAAATATTGGCATTGTTAATTTGCAGTGGATTGAGAATCAATTTGTTCCTTGTAGGAATCAGGTCAGTCAATGTTCATTTCTGGAAAACTACATTATTTATAAAGCAGTACTCCCTCCGCCGAATTTCTCACCTGCTTGAGATGATAATGATCAAGTGCGAACTTGATGTATTTCACATTCATGTATGTAGAAGGTAAGTTGTATTATAATACTACAAGTTTTATTTGTGACATTACAGTTGATATTCGAAAAAATCTCATATAAAGGATTCCAGTATGATGAAGAGTTGCAAAAATTATTTGAAGACATTATTCAATAAGATTGACTATATTAATTTAAATAATATACATTTGTTTTTTAAATAGTGAGATTGATGCAACTATTTAGTGCTTTTGTTTATTAGATTTAATAAGCTATACTTTATTTTATGATTTACACTAATATATTTTTTACCATTTGGCAAACATTATTTCCGTTAAAAGCTTGTCAATTTTATTATAAATTTATTTAAATTTGATGGCCAGAAAAATAGATTCTAAAGGTCAAAATTAAGAAGTTTCATGAGAGATATTATAGTTTTTATTATTGTCGCTAAATAATTGTCGTTGAAGATTTGAACTATCAATGGTAATTTAGTTGAATTTACTAAAATCAAAATAGATGATAAAGGAAAAATCAAGAAGTTTTTTGAAGAGATATTATAGTCATTCGAATTGACATAACAATTGTCATAAAAAAATGTAGGATTTTATTGGCAATTTAATTGGAGTTACCAACGGTAATAATGGATGCTAAAAGAGTATCGTTATCCGTTATAGATTGGATTTAAAAGACAAATAATTATTGCAAATAATTACTCTTAAAACTGGTAGTTTTAGCTGCAAAATCATATGCTTTATCAACTTCCATAACAAGGGCCACCAAAGGCTTTAGAGATGCCTGAAACGTCGAATAAAGGTCATGACCGGTAATGATTTAGTGGTCATATTTATTGTCACTAAATCCTTTTTTTATTACTGTAAAAGGCTAATTTTTTGATAGTGACAGTCATAGATCCCTGCTCCAAATTCAGAAACACGTTGATCTTAGCTTCTCGCTTCTCCCTTCTCCCTTAGAGAGAATCGGCCCAAGAAGGACTCCTCGAACTTAGCCACGAAAAAAGGTCTGCACAAACTGGTCTATTTTTTTCCATTGATTGGCCTATAATCTGGCCACATCTTTTAACTGATACGCGACAAGATCTACCCTATCAACCTCTAACACCCTCATGATACCACAAACTCTTTGAACTTCTTCCATAAAGTTTTCCGGACACTCCCTAACTTTGATTCATGAAACTCTAGAGGGTTCATTCGAAGGAAATCCCTAATTCTGTCCATACCAACATCTCGAGTAGTTGGCTGAACTGGAGGAACTGATGTTTGTTGCTGAGCCTGAACAATAACATTTTGTACTAATAACTGAATGGCGTTTCTGAATTCTATTATAGTAGTGTTGTCAGTCTATGGTTTAGGTGTTGGAGGGGACTAGGCCCTAGCCTGACGAGGACCCTGCTGCTCTATGAACTGGTACATGTTTAGGAAGCATGATCAGAAATGTGTAACGCACGAGTCAGAAAATATTTTTGGATTTAAACTCTATATCATGAGATAAGACATGAATAACATAAAAATTTCCTAAACATTTGTATTCTCTGCATTATTGGTATGGCACACTTCACATCCATTAAAGTGACTCTACCTAATGTTGGCTTTCAAACATCCTAGGACACTTGAATCTAGTGCTTTGTTACCAATTTTTTTATGCCCCAAGTCTACACCCTACACAGGATAAGGCATCCAAAGCCGCTGAGTGGCCACAGAAGTAACCTTGTATCATGCATACACTAAAGATACTAAAGATCTGGTGAAAGCAAGTTAATATATGATGATCATAATCAATAGAAGTAAAATATCATAAACCTAAATATTGTGTACACTGTCTGAAACCCATATCTAGATACTATAAGAGAGCTTCTCAAAAAATCCCGTAGCTAACTAAGTAAAAGTACTAAATAATAATACTTCTAAATAAATCAATCTGAAGTTTGGAGAAAGAATCTAGTCCCCAATTCATGAGTACTCATCAAAGTAAATATGGATCTGCAATGTCTGCTCAATCTTGGTCATGAGGATGGTTGAACGGACCTACATAATAAGAGCATGTTGGCATGGAGCATGCATCTACATACTTAATATGTAGTAATGCAACAAGTAATAACTGACTAAATCATAGGTATAAGAGTATGCATACACTAAAATAAATATGTAATTGTGTTTCAAAAATCATGCTAAATAATATAAAGTAGTTAAAGAAAGTTTGACAATATATATAACTTATTAAATCATGAACTTAAAGATAAGTAAAGATTTGAACTTATTATGTTAAAGTAAAGTTATAAATACTTAGCTTATGAAAGTTGTGGATTGAATGGAAGCTGACACTGTTGAGAGCCTCTATAACCGACATAAATCCGGGTGAGCAATATGAAGCCCAACATATAACCCTATGTTGGAAACTCCTTTATATCTTGCCGGCGTGTAGAGCTTGATATTACCGTAGTAGATATACGAAGTTTGAGCTGATATTGTGTTTGCTTTTCTAAACTGGGTTTTAATCTTAACTAAAATAATAATTAATTTTATTTTATTCTAAATGTACTAAATCATGAGCTTTTTGAGTCTGAGATAATATAGTCAAATTCACCAAATCATGAGTAATTTCATGAAATTCATGAAAATATTTCTATTCAATCATGAACAAGTATAAAATCATAGAATACGTGTGTGATTAAGAGAAATCATACCAGATAACTTATTAGACATGAATAAAACAATTTTTGAAATTTTACCCTAAATTCACGAATCATGAAATTTCTAAAAACTGAAGGTTTTAGACCCAAGGGTAGAAGGCAACCCTTGGTGAAGTCCTACATACCTAATTTGGAGCCTTAAGACTGCATTTGCTGGAGGTTCTGAGCATTATTTAAGAACCCTAGGTCTATGTCTGTAAGAGCTTGAGAGAACTTGAATATGGTTTTCTTTCTGAATTGTAGAATAATGAGAAATAATATGACTTTAGCATTTATACTAACCTCTAATTAAGACAAAACGACATAGTTTTTGTCTTAAAAGTCTAGGAAAAAGACTAGACTACCCCTGAATTAAAAGATCTGAAAAGCTATCATAGGCTACCACAAGTCAACCTATAACTCATGGTAGAGAGTCTGACTCATGACTCGAGTAGTGGTCCTGAGGTTCTGGCTACTGAAATTTTGGATCATCATCCCACGAGTCCATATCACTAGTCGTTGACTCTTTTTAATAGTCGTGAAAGGTCTCATGGTCTAAAAATGAGGCTACTAGAGATTTCTACCAAGATCCCATGAGTCCATACCACGACTCGTGACTCTACTCTATGATTCGTGACAAGATTCGTGGTCCAGGACTTAAATTATTTTCGACAGTTTCAATTTAAGCAATGTTCTTTCCAGGATTCTCATGAGTTAAGAGATGACTCATGGAAGCCTCTCATGAGCCATGACTAAATTGTGAGGACCTGGAAGACAAAATTTTTGATTTACAATTCTTAATCTGGAATATTATCTTTCCAGGCTAAGAAAAGTATGAGGAATTACATTTAGGTACCCAAGTTCACCCTAATACAAATTTTCATCTGCAAACAGATGGCTAGGTAGAGCGGACCAGGAGAATAGATTGAGAGCCCACACAATAGATTTAAAGAGTAGTTAGGATAACCACTTGACTTTGATAGAGTTTGTGTATAATAATAGTTATTGTTTCATCATCTAGATGGCTCCATTTAAGGGGTTTTTATAAAAGGAGATGTATTGGCCAAGTTGCGATAGGTGAAACAGCTTTAATATGAACAAAATTAGTACTTAAGAATAGGCAGAAGGTTCATATTATTTGACACAATTTGAAGATATTCCAAAGTTGGCAAGAATCGTATATTTATGTGAGGAGAAAAGACTTAAGAGTTTTAGGCAAATTATTGGGTCTTTCTGAAAGTCTCACCTATGAAAGGGGTGATGCATTTACGAAAGAAAGGAAAGCTCAGTTCTCTCTATATAGGCACATACCATATGTTAAGATGGATAGGCAAGATGTTCTATGAATTAGACCTTCCAGTGGAGTTAGCAGTAGTATGCTTGGTGTTTCATGTTTCTTTGTTGAAGAAATGCATTTGTGACCCTACATAGATTGTTTAGTGAATATTGTTGTGAAGGACAATCTCATTTATGAAAAGGTACCAGTGAAAATCTTAGATAAGCAGGTTCGCAGATTCTTGAATAAAGAAGTAGACTCAGTCAAACTATTATGAAGGAATCAGTCTATTGAATGAGCTATATGAAAAATAGAGGTTGCTATGATGGAAAAGTATCTGTATCTGTTCCCTCCTAGAACTGAGCCAGTATGATTCTTTAGTTTAAGTTATTTTACTTTCACCAGCTACATGCTTAGTATCAGTCTTCTATACTTTTATGTTCTTCATTCATGCCACGTATGTCCATCCACATTTAGTTTCAATCCAGCTATCATGTGCATTTTAAGCATTCAATTAGTCAGGTATGCTAGTAAATTCAACTTCGTTCTTATCTTCATTCAAGGACGAATGATCTCAAGGGGGAGATATTATTATATTATGTACTAGTTACATTTTTAGAACCCAGCCTTGGTATATTACCCTGAAAAAAATACTAATTTTTTTTGAAATTCAATTAATTCTAGTTCTACGAAAGAATCCGTGGACTATAGAATGACTCCATGGGTTGTGACCCAGTCTTGGAATTGACTAGCAACTCATCAGGTTTCACGTTTCACGATTCATAGTACAACTCATGGAATCAATTCCACGGGTCGTACTATCAATCATGGAATTGATCCAAAGCTTTTAAATATGGTCACGCAGGCCACGACATAGATCACGGGTTGTGAAATAGATTAAAAAACTACGATTTGAGTTGTGGAATCATCTAGGTTTTTCTCTGGTCCACGAACAACTTCACGAATCATGAAATGAGAACTACAACTTATGCTTTCAAGTATTAGGCCTCTAAAAGAACCTTAAAAATAAGGCCTCCAAACAACAATCTTGTCCACTACTCGTGGAATGCATTGCACGGACCGTGGACTAGTTCATCAACTTTAATTTTCTAGATTTTTATTTTCTTTTCCTAGGGTATTTGGTTATTTCTGCACCTACCTAGCCTAATTTCCATGTTGTTTTACACTGTACATGGGGTTATTAGGTAGTAATGTATTATTTCCCCTCAAAAGCACAAAACTCCTCCAAATTTAGAACTTTTTCTCAGAAAACGGAGCGACAATTTCCTTCTACAGACAGGGCTAAGGTTTCCTTTTCAGGCCTATGCCACAAAATTCTCACTCAAGAAAGAATCTAAATTTCGATATGTGGATATTGAATTAAGGTTTCTTTAACCCAAAATCCTCAATTTCAAAGTATTTTACTCAATACGAAATTTACCCCAAACTTATGAAATTCTTATTATATTTTGTCCCAATATTTCATATATGATATTTACTCGTATGATCAAGATTATTGAATGATTTATGCATACTTTGTAATTTTCCCCTATTTTTTCAAGGATTAACATCACAGTTCCTTGAAAATGAGTGATATGATTTTAGCCTATGAACCTACCTGAAATATCAAGAATTCACTGTTTTAGCATGGCATGACACATTATGATAGAGCTCCGACTAAAAAATAATGTGTCTTTTACTTATTAGATATGACACACCAAACAACCATCAACGACTGAAAGTAGATCACACATCTAGATATGTCTTAATATGATTATATACGAGCATTCATAGAACGATTTGGAAAGATTATTTAGCACCAAGTGAACACAGGCTCTAGATACTCATAGTTCATAACTATGTTGTCAACATAGGTTTTTGGCTATATGATTTTTATGAGAATTCTTAGTTTTATGCTCTAATTATGGCAGATTAGAGCAATCCATTTTCAATGTGGGGTCTAGTACACTGGATTCCATGTTTCCTATAACATGGTTCATGTCGGTTAAGAGAAACTCACCTATATTACTTAATATATAGAAACTACCTGGGTGCATTGACCCAATAATTTACAGATTATACATGATGTTTTAAGGTATAGTTACGAAATTCTTGTGTTCGGTTTTTTTCTATGATTTTGGGTCAACATTGTATTTCAAGACTTACGTATTATTTCACATCTCTACCTTATGTTCGTTCATGATTTTAGCCGTTATACCCTATTTACTATTACACATTACTCACATACATAGTACATTTAAACGTATGTACCACATATTTTGTGTTGCATTATCTCTACGCATATTCCTGGTTAGCTTGAATTTGCTTTCGTGATTGATTGGTGAATCCTCATAGCTTTGAGGACGGAAGTTAGTTGTTTCCTTTTGTTCTTATTATAGTCTCAGTTGATGTTAGCTAGGGGCTTGTCCCAACAATTCATTCAGTATTTTAGAGGCTTCAAACATTAGCACGACGCTATAGAATCTTCAGGTGTAGGTCTTGTACATAATGACATTTTCTAGGTCTTTCATTTAAGTTATCTTACTCGTTAAGGTAATCCAATATTCATAACGTGAGATGAAGTCACTCTAAAGACAGACTCATTTTATTTTAGCAATGCCTACTCATTATCGCTTAGCTTCCGCTTAGTGTTATTGCTTTGCTAGTCAGGTGTATGTTCCAAGGGTTAACTTACGCTCATTTATGGGTTCCGATCACCATTTCTCATGTAGACTCAGAACGTAACAGTTATTTGAGATCGACTTTAACATTAAAAATAAATAAAGAAATAGTACAAATCCAGAAATGTGTTTCAAATATTATTATGGAGTTGAAGTTTGTTAATATATTCTTAATACATATATATATTAGATATTAGTTTAAGAAATTCTGTAAAAATTTGACATATTCAAATTTAGATCTTCTCAACAAAAACTGGGTAAGAAATACAGACACAAATTGATAGTGTACCTAACAAAATTACATGTGTTGATACAACTAGATTGAGTGAATAAATATAATATATCTAACGATACATTTTGATACAAATAGGTTAAACGAATAAATACTAAGTATACAGCAAAGACAGAACAAAAAGATGCAAAGCAAACCAACAGAACAAATATAGAGCAAACAAATACAAAAGGAGCATATACATCCCCAAAATAGTAACAATGAGTGTAGTTAGGCAAACTATAACTACAAATAATAATTGTGCTCCAAACTGTAACTGTAAATGAAATTTTCTCTAAAAGTAATCTGAAATTCATATTTACCCAACAAATATATAAGTTATTTATGTCATTAAAACATGAATTAAATGAGTTGGTTATATAAAATATAGATTGAAATTATGGACTCTTAAGTTTTATCCATTACCAAATTTTACTGTGCCAAATTCGAGAAAATTTTCACAAGCTTTTTGCGCAAGCTAGCAAGCACACATAAATTTTTCCTCTGTGTTTTTCTTTTTCCCCCTCCTTTTCTTTCTGAAACCAAATGATGATTCGTCATTAGCAGAGTCAACTTTAGGTAGGACTGATGAACAAGTCGTAACTGGAGTTGCCATTTATTTCCGTTTTCTATTCGTTAGGTCAACCAAAAAATAGTCAAATTAATTTCCTAAATTAGACCAAGAATAATAATAATTGATTTAACAGTCATCACTCATGGTTAACGGGAACGGATATGATCTTTCAATACTTAATATGAGGTTTTAGATTCGAATGTAGAGATTGAAAATTGATCTTCTTTCTTGATATGGAATATCTTCTCACTAGTCCTGTAAGCTGGTTCGGGTTTGACCGGGTAGTCGGTCCATTTTGGCCGGATCGAATCGACTCATGGATCGGGCCGGTACAATTTCGAGCCATTGGGGCTAGTTCATGGGCTAGCCGATTTGGCCAAAAGATCCAGACTGGACTAGCTCCTTTTAAAAAGAATTTTTTTTTAAAAAAATAGCCATTAAGGGATTGTTCGGCAACGGTTCAAAACGGTTATATTCTGTTTTTTATTGAAAAAAAAAATTTAAAATTTTTTTCTATAAATATCGCTTCAAAATTTTCATTTTTCACAACAATTCTCTCAATATCTATCAATTCTCTCAACATTTCTTCCAAAAAAAGTGTGAATTTTACACAATAAATTTCTTAATTTATTATTTAGCAATTATTAGCAACATCAAGTGATCAAGTGGAAGTTTTCAACTTTCAAGTGTTCAATTGATATCAGCAATTTGGTATAATCATTTCATCTCTTACTTCTATTTTTTGAATATTTATATTTATTTATTATTTACAATTATATTATTTGTATACTTTTAAATTTTACCATTATAATTTTTAATATGAATAAACTAAAAAAATGGATAAAAGTGTTAACATTTTGTGTTCCGGAAGTAGTCCGAATAATAAAAACAAAGGTTCAACTTTCACTAGAGGTTTCGGTAGTATTAGGAATTATAATCGTATGTCTGTCGCTCCACCTAGTATTGCTAGTGAACCCCAACAAGAATATGAATATGGTGGGGGGTGTGAGTGCCGATGATTTTCATTATGCGGAGTTCAGAAAATTACGGAATAGAAAAAGATAATGAATTAGAAGGGGATGTTAATATTAATCTTGATGAATTTAATTATTATGATGATGATAATGATAATAATAATGATGATGATGATAATCATAATCTCAACGCCCAGTCCCCTCAATCTATTAATTTTTCTCCTAAACCTCCTAAAACTAATAGAAAAAATAGTGTTTTATGGAAGTTTTTTGAAGATATACCGGGTAGTAAAACCGTTAAATGTATTATTTGTAAGAAAATATTTATACATAAGAGGCGAGTAATGCAGGGGGATGAGTACACTGACTAGATATTATAGAACTAAGCATAACATAGAATGGGACAAAGTAACTGATGTTAGTGGAGTCGACCCAGACCAGGGTAGAATAAATTCACAAACCGATAAATTAATGCAAAATTATAATAAAGCAAAGAACCGTCTTGAAATAGCCAAAATAATAATTATAAGTTGTTTGCCTATCATTTTTTCTTCTTCTGAGGCTTTTGTTTTATATATACAAAGAATTTATAATGCAATGTTTATTGACATCCCTAGGAATACATGTAGGTCCGATGTTTTTAGGTTACATGGACAACACACATTTTATTTGAATACTTTATTTCTAATCTTCCTTGTAGAGTTTCTTTAGCATCCGATCTTGGTCATGCTGTTAATAGAAATGATTATTTAACCATTACATGTCACTGGATAGATACTAATTTTACAATTCAAAAATAAAGTTTAGCTTTTCTATATGATGAAAACCGTAGGTATGATGCTAAATTTATTGCGGATACAATCACTAAAGTTTCTAATTATTATAATCTAAGTAATAAAATTTATGTGTAGCTTTCGATAATACATCTAATAACACCTCCGCCATTGAAACGTTAAAAATATCACTTTCTCCACCACTTCAAGATATTTTTCATATTAGGTGTGCGTGCCATTTTTATAGTTTAATTGTTAAGGACGGTTTTACCTTTTTTGAACCTATTCTTGAAAAATTAAGACTTGCAGTTGAGTTTTTTCAAGGTAACAATAGAAGGATTAGGCTTAAAGATTTTAAAATAAAATGTGCACATTTTAAGTTGCGACCTAAATTAATGCCCGAATAAATAGAAACTAGGTGGAATTCAACATATTTATTTTTAAAAGCTTGCTACAAATATAGGAAGCTCATTAGTGCTACCTTTACCAATTTTGTCAGTAGCCTGATCATATGTTACAGACCTCAGATTGGAACATAATTAGGAAAGTAGAGTAATTTTTACAATTTTTTACAATGCTACGACGTATTTTCATCTCGATATTATCTCACTATTTGCTCTATTCTTCCTTATATTGCTGAAATATCTCTATTACTTTCTGAATATAAAAATAAAGATGGTTTCGAAGATGCTATAGGTGCAATGTTTGAAAATCTTTAATTTTTTTTTTCAATTCCCCCTATTTACTTAATTAGTATTGTGTTAAATCCTTCTATAAAACTAGCAACAATTGGTGAATTTTGTACAATGATTTATACAAATTTAGAAATTAAACATCACGAACAACCAAGTTTATTTGAGGCTATGAATAACGCAACTGAACATTTGCAATCTTTACATGAACACTGCATAACTATAGTTGATAATACTACATCTACTAACCAGTCTAATCAACCTTCTAATTTTGCGGAGTCATCATCTTCCAAAAGATTGGCGCATGCTATGCTAGATTTTACTAATACAAAAGTTTTAGTAGAATACCGGCTAACTCACGGAGAGGAGTTGGTAATAAACTAAATCTTTATTTGTTGCAGGTCCCCGAGGAAAATAGCATGCGATTCAACCCGCTGGAATGGTGGCAGGCGGAAAAAGTAGCTTTTCCAATTTTATCTGCATTTGTCAGGGACGTCATGAATATTTTGATTTCAGCAGTTGCATCAGAGAGCTCATTCAGCCAAGGACGACAACAAATTGGAGATCATCTACATTCATTGGGAAGCAACGCAATGAATGTCTTAGTATGCCTCAGAGATTGGATCCGATTGGAATGATGAAACAAAGGATTGATTGCAGAAAATTGAAGAACTATTGTCGACACAAACTTCGGCAGAAGCAAGTCCAAGATAAATGTACGTTGATTTTGACAAGTGCAACCTTATAGATCCTACTGTGAACATTGATGAACTAAATAGGTTGATTCAAGAAATGTATTAAGTGTAATTATTTTTTCAATATTATCAATAAA
>JBDJHY010167145.1:0-12430 GCA_039654485.1 Withania somnifera | reverse complement strand
CTATATGTCGTGCACCTATGCTTAAGTGTCCCAAGAGTTGGACATAGTAACAAAAAACACAAGAGGCTGGCATACCAGAGAGTGAAATATCTGGTAGGGCCAGGAATGATGTCATGTCAACTCAGCAATGCCAAAAATAAGAGGAGAGAGACCAAGACATTGTACATTTAAGGACTCAGATTGATCTGATATCTAAGAAATTGCTCGGGGAAAAATATGGTAGGATCAAAGCGGTTACATCATGTGAGAAAGGACCTTGTGGCATAAATTATTTCGACTCAGATGAAGAGGCTAAGTACCTCAAAAATCAGGGGTTCCAACAGAGGACCTAAGGTCTAAACTATAATTATGAATACTTCAATGATAGAAGAGCCTACCTAGACAAAGGACAATGTGGTTGGAAAGATAGAGAGGTGTTCAACAAGAACCGAAATAAAGTTTATCTGCCTTTGGGAAAACATGAGCGGGAGGAGAACGCTTCCAAAATCGAGGAGATGTTGGGAAAGATGCTAACTAAAGTAGTGTTATATATGATGAGATCTTTTAATCCATTAACTCCAAGGTTTTAAATATCAATAAAAGGGTTGAATCTCATTCGTCTTCGACCCAACACTTGGAATTTCAGATGAGGCAACTCTCCGCATCGCTGAATCAGCATAGAGTTGGAATGCTTCCCATTGATACTGTGCAAATTACCAACAAGGAGAAAGTCTAAGGACTTCGAGATAACCATTGTGCCGTGACATTAAATAAAGCACTATTGGGAGGCAACCCAATTTTTTTATCCCTTATTAGTTTATTTTGTGTTGTTTTTATTTTTGGTAAATTGTTAGTTCATTTTTTAGTATTTTTAGAATCCTATTTATATTGCACATGCAATAGGGGATTAACTCATAAAAAGATGAAGTTGACAACAAAACATCCAGTAAGATGGAACACTAGGCGATTCGTCTGAATGTAGATGAATAGCCCAAAGCCACCATCTAACTAGGAACTTACTGGATAAACATGGATCCCAGACGGTTTGCGTATTTGACTGTATGAGGCCTATACTTAAGTAGTTGGGTCGGCCTTTTGAAAAGGGTACTCGACCGGACCCAAGTCGGCTAAAGGGGATATAAAAGCCAGGACCAATCGGTTCCCTCCCATCTACAATGGAAACCACCCCACCTTCACACAATTAACTCCCCATTAACAGTTTGCACTCCTTCACCTTCCATTACCAAATTCTCAACTATAAATTGGCTTTTTCTTGGCAGAATAGTTCACAACAAGATCTCAAACACACACTCAACTGCAAAAATCTAGGGCTTCATTGTTTTCAAGAATTGTCAAATCTTGCATTAGTAAACTTGTAAGTATAATGCTTAGAAGCTTATTTACTATCTAATTTTGAGCTTGGATGGGTAACTCTTCAGTACCCACCACCTTGTGGTAATGATATTTGTAATTATGTCTTCCCCACACTGCTTATGCTCTATATTATCTTTTTTTTTGCTTAAAATAAGCAATTACAATACTGGGTTATTTGGATGTGATGCCTAGAGGAATTAATGGCACTGGTATTGGTTGGATTTTGAAACTAAGAAGTTAGTGCATGCCCTGGCGTTCAGTTAGGTGAATCATCTCCTAGGAGACAAAATGCCTGGCTGTAATGTATGAATAAAAACCCAATATTTAGGTTATTTTTTCTCTTCTCCAGGTTAGACGAGACCTCAGACGGACCGCCTACTGACAGATGGTTTATCTTCTCTACCGTCCAAATCAGACGAGTAGTTATGTAAATCCTCTCTCTCTAGATGCTTCGCCTAGTCTTCCCGTCTGACTCCATTTTAGATACCTATGTTTGTTTTTGCAATCTTCTGACGTTTGTCTTCTATCTAGGTACCCATAGCTCCTAAACTACCACAACACAGACGCGGTGGCTAACGCAGCAGTGTCACTCGAGGATTAAGAGATGAAGATTCCAGCCCGAGTAGAGGGTGACATGTCATCAAACTCATCTAGATTCCACACCTTCCAAACCTGCATAGTTAGTGACTTCCTCATCTGATGAGGAGTCCAGAGAGGAGTATCGAAGGTTATCCAAGTCTAGTAACAGTAGCAATACCCAAAGCACAAACCCCACACCGATCGAGACTCCTATTGATCCCCTGAAGGGAGACATATGCCAACTAATAAAAAGAAAAAATCCAGAGTTTTGCGATGACTCTCGATGGGAAATATGAGGGTCTGACTGAATTTTTGCTCAAGGGCTGTTCATAAATGCTAGGGGCCAGTATTGACGGAGTATTATGAAAGAAGTCCGGATAGTCACAGATCACTTTCCTGACTATTCGGACATTGAGAGAGTTTTCAGAGACTACTGGCTAGAATGGATGAAAAAATTACCTCGCTAGTATTATCCAACTTTAGTTCGTGAGTTCTATGCGAACACAAATCCACGTTGCAATAAATCACTCCTAAGGGACAAAAGGTTTCAGATTTTGTAATCCTAGACTTTTTTAATATTCGATGGGTATCTGTTGATATCTCAGCCGAGACCATCAGCTAATTTCTATTTGGCTCTAATTATAATGCTCCTACCAACCATCCTGACTATAGCTACAGGTATGCCAATAGAAAGAACCAACAAGACTGGTTTGCTCGGGTCTTGATTGATATGGATCCGGCTTGGCTATATAACCCCTGCCTCTCCATCCAGACCGCATCATTGAGCTTCATTGCTAAATTCTAGTGGGTTGTGGCTTAGATGCGGATTAAGACAACAAGGACTGACAAACTGAGTAATGAAGATGCCTTATTGGTTGCTTGCCTCGTCTCTAGTATAAGATGAACTTTGATTGTCTGATAGCCAAAGAACTTTGGATGCGTGCATGCGCGAAGGTATGGCCTACACTTATCCTTGTCTAATTTTTGAGTTGTGTCAGCAGGACAAGGTACCAATTCTGCTTGGCATTGTCGTGGGTACTAATGCCTTAAAGACTTATGATATAGAGAAGTCAAAAAATCTTTCTAAGTTAGGGGTGAAGAAGCCCAATGATGCAGCCACATCCACTGCTAGGACACAGTCTGAAGGCCTAATGGATACTGACTTGACTAATGCTTCCTTCATTCCTACTACATAGAAATATTCTAGCACCTTTGGACTACAAGGCTTGCCCCTCATCCAATCTGCTGATTATCCTCAACCTTCCATGTTTGATTTCACCCTATACAACTTTGCAAGATTAGTCAAACAGTGAAGAAAAATAAAACTCAGTTGGAGGTGTTATTCGTGGAAGTGGATCTGCTGATGGATTGAAAGATAAAGATGGCTTTGGAGACATATGAAACCATGCTGGACAGAATTAATAACATGGAGGATCACATGAATGACCACCTTCGACTTATGAGCCCAACTGAATAGGCTAGATTTTAAGTTGATTTGGAGCGACTACGCACTGATATGACTAGCTTGACGAAGGGTCACCATCCTATTATTCTAATACTAGAGGACCTCATCGGTTCTGAAGATTCAAACCAAATTTTTAGCTTGGTAGAGATGTAGCCCAAAGGGAAGACAATTATGGCAGGGGGTTAGGAGCAAGTAGAGTATGGAAAGAAGAAGAAGAAGAAGAAGGGTAGCCATCAGGGGAAAGATGATTTAGAGAAGGCACTTTGGGCATCTAAGGAGAGTTTTGTGTTTGATGAGGATAGCAGAAGAACACAAGCGGTGGGTGCTTCTTTATGCCGGCTGAGACCTAACTTCTCAGTAGGGCACCTCCCGCTACTGTGGAGCCAAAGAGAGCTACCTCGGAGGATGCAAGCTACGTTGTAATTTTATGGTACTTTTTCTTTCTGTTATTATCATATTGTTATCTGTTGTGCATTAAGGACAATGCACCATTTTTGTGTGGGAGGGGGTGTACCCTTGTTTTTGTTTTTATTGTTTTGATTTTTGTTTCATTTTGGTTTGTCTGAGGGCTTTTGTTGCCAGAGTCTTTTCCCTCAGGCATGCTATTTAGTAGAACTAGCACATTTAGTTTTATTTCAATGTATTTTTTATTAATTTATTTGATGTATTTATTTCTATGTACTTCATTAAACATCAAAATACCTTTGTATATAAGCAGTTCAGTATTCAGTTATTTTGTTGGTTTCAATCAAGTGTTAAGTGTATTTTATTCTACATTTGCGGTACATTAAGGGTGTTACATTTGATTGTATTTGTATCTCTCTATACCAATTTCTTAACAAGTTTGAATTGAGGAAAAGTATTTACTTGCAAGTGTGGGAAAGCAATTTTGTGTAATCTCTTATGTATATGATGTATAGAACTTGACCCGTTCATATTGTAACTACATTTAAAGTAAATTGATATAAAGATGATCCTAGACCTTCTTTGACAAGTCACTAAATCCTTAAAAGAGTCACCAAAGAATTAAATGAATTCCCAAGTTGAACCCTTATATCCACTAAAACATCAAAGTGTTTAAGTACCCTAAAAAAAGAAGGAAGAAAGGAATAGGTTTTTGTTATGTCCCTAATTCCTTATAGGATATTTTGAACTTATACATGGGAATTGTAACCCAAGTCTGGAGTGGCTAGGTATAAAACACCACAAAACAACAAGTGATAATCAGTCTATCTTGGCCCTGATTCGATAATGAGTAATGTGTCTTCAATATAAGTTTAACTTAAGGTTGAGGGTGGATACCATGAACCTATCCCTTAAAAAAGAAAGGTATGTAGCAGTGTTTAAAGACAAATCATGAAAAGAAAAGAAAAAAAAAAGAAAAGGGGAAGAATTCATAGTATACAAAAAAAAGGGGCCTCAAAGTCAAGTGTTAAAGAAAAGAGATTATAAGGAAAAAAATGACGAAAAAAGAAACTGAGGGTAATGGAAAAAATTGATTCAATCACTAGTTCCCAAATCATTCCCTACCAACACTCAACCAACACTCAACCCGACATTATAAGTCGAACAAAGTCCTGATGTGATTCACGTCAGCTTACTGAATACTAGGTTATAATTGATAAGGTCAAGCCTATGGCTATTATGTATACAATGTGATTTCATTCTAAGTACGAGAGGATATCTTCCCAGTCCCAATATTTTATAAAATTTCACTATGTATGGGACTTTTTTGTTGCGATAACAAGTTGATACTCTAATTAGTTTTGAATGAGTCAAATGTAGTAGCATAGGGGATATAAGCCTTGTGAAAGGTCTTTCAATGTGTGACTTGATAAAAATCATAGTTTAGGGATAGATGCAGGTAGCCGATATGAAATGAGGCCTAATAAATGTGTGTGCTAAGATAAATTGTGTACAAGGGGTGTTTTAAGTGTTTGATGTGTACTGTTTTTGTTGTTGCTTGAGGACAAACAACTGATTTAGGTTAAGGGTGTTGATGTGACGGTATTTTACGTCATATTATGCACTTAAACACCAAAAATAGAACATATTTTATTGAGTAATAATAGTGTGTTTTAATGCTTTTGTGGAGTATTTGCAGGGTTAAGGCAATATATGGAAGTATGCAACAATTGTATAGAAGAAGGGAAATTTTTACTTAATTAGGAGATGATTCGCCTGCCCTCAGATGAAATGTATGACTTAATCACCCAATAAGAATTACACTGGATGACAATACTCCAATAGGGGAACAATAGATGAACCGTCTGAGCTCAGACGGTTCGACTAACAGAACCTCCTAGGTGAAAGTACATTAGATAAGGAATGAGATTCAGGCGGCCCAGCAGACCTCTCATCTGCTATGAGATGGATGGCCCAACTAGTGTCATTCGATGGAAACCTTACTAGATAAAGGAGGTGACAGATGGAAGACCAGGCGGTCCATTTATCACTAGGCATTTTGTCTGAGGTGTTGCCCAAATTGACGACGGCCCAACCCAAATTTCTGTTATTGTACTTACACCCATTCTCTATAAATAGAATAATTAGCATAGTTTTCAAGGACATACACAAAAACTTACAATTATAAGAAAAAGAACTATTTACATATTTTTTAGAGAGACTTGTAATTCTAGGGTTTCATACCCTTATTGTTGATTTTTTTTGATCATTAATCTACAATCAGTTGAACATTTACTTCTGCGGTATGTTACTCATTATGTTATGGTTTCTCCATTGTAGTATGATATTAATTGTGGGCTAAACCTCAACCCTAGGGTTGTGGGATCCATGTGTTAAACTATATTAGGGTTGTAATCTACATATGTTGTAGCATCTATTCCAATGTATGAACATAATATCTATGTACTAAATGACTTTCAGTGGTTGCAAACACTAGAACACGCCTAGGTTTAACAAGCACTAACCCTGCGGATAAAACTGGTAGTTAAGATTATGCTAAGAAATTTAGGGTGTTAACTTTTTTCTAATGGTTGCTGTTGTAGCAAGAGTTATCGTCTTGAGTTATCATGACAAACATAATTCACTCATTCACAACTTTAACCTGGTGCAAAAGAGATTTACTTAGGATCAAAGGTTTGAAAACACATAAATAAATAGCATTGTATTTGTACGTAACTTTACATTTAGGAAGGATGATACAAATGTGTAAAAATTACAATTCGAAGGTTAGTTGAACCCTAGTGAATATAAACCTAGGTTAACAATACACTTGATTCAATCGACAATCATTAACAATCATAACGAATATTGCAATAAAACAAATCCCCTTTTTTACTTTCGATTCATCACTAGAAATAAGCACTAAGTGTTAGCAACTATTTTTGGGTGTATATCCGATACCCTATTCCTTGTGGGATTGACCCTAACCTAGTTGGGTTTTATATTTGATAGCTGACCACTTATGCTTCAAAAGAAAGTGTAGTTTAGGCATTATCAAACATCCAACAAGAAAGATCTAAAGAGAAATAGAAGGAAAGAAAATAACAAAGAAACAAAGAGCACTAGGGCTAAGGAGTGCCTCGGAGGAAACCCAACCTCCATGCATATGATAAATGCAATATCCAATCCAGCGAGTGACTAAAAGATCCCACCATAGCTCATCTTACACCGGGAACTACTAATGAAATGGCCATGGAGAAAGAACCTAGAAGTGTATAAAATCAAGGAAATTATACCCTACACAAAAACCACATCAAGTCCAAGCACCTCTATAACTCCCTGAGTCGGCCTGTGTATAGTGACCTTGCACCGACAACACACCTAACACAAACACCCTATCCACCAACAAGGCCCCTCCCATGGTGTAAACACACTCAAAGACAGGTAAGAACTTACTAAGAAAAGACTGGAAAAGCATGAAACAAAGCAAGTTACAAGCCAAAATGAGGCAAGGACAAAAGCTAACTAAGGTTACATACCACGAGCAACATCACCCAAAAATCCTACCTCAGCTTACCTCAAATCGCATGCACATCCTGACGAGCCCAGCCTTGGTGGGTTCTATCCCTCTAACCAAGTCCCTTAGATCTCCGAGCCGGAGCCTGGCCATCCCTAGCCGATGGGGCTTCCTGAAGTGGCTGCATTGGGAATAGTACCCAGGGGGTCCCATACTATTGAGAATCCCTTAACCAATGACCCAAATCTTCATACTGATAATAAAATCTAGGAACACCATATCTAACACCTTCTGTGTAATGACCCTCATGGTCATTTATGATAAATACGTATTTTTTTTACATTTTAGAGTATTTCAGTAGTTTCCCTAAGTCATTTATGAATTGATGAGACTGGCATGCTTGGCGACTCAGTTGAGAAATATCTCAAACTTCCTGTTTTAGAGCCTAAAACTAAGTACTCATTGACTGAAGTTAACTTTCATTCAAAACGAACTCAAAATTAAATTTTGAAAGTTCCATTATCTTCGAAATACCAAAAAAAATTCAAGATTGACCTTAAGTTTGTGTTTCAGAGTATTTGTTTCCAATTTTTGCTCATTTGTGGATTCTAGTTAAGTTTAAGGCCTAATTCGAAGCTTGGGTTGTATTTTGATGTTCGGAGCATCGGATAGAAATTCTAATGCTTCCATCAACTCCATAATGGTGAATTTAGGCTAGTAGGTGGTGTTTCTGTTGGTGCGCACGGGGTAATATTGAGTGCCTTGCTGGAATAGTGCATTTTTGACTATTTTTGGTTCTTGGGGTCATTTTGCTTAAATGGCCACGGATGGACATTTCGATAATTCCATTGGATCTGAATTTTCATTTCTATGTTGTTTAAATATTTGGTTTATTGAAATTAAACTCTAGAAGCTTATTCTAGACCCTTCGGTGTTCATGAATTCAGATGTTCTGAATTTGCAGGCATACTACCCTGTCGTGGGGAGGGGAGGCTTGCACCTGCAAGGTCTCCCTTATGACCAAGGTTCCACCCCAGCGACCATCGCACCTGCGATGGTAGATCTCTACAGTGAGGTAGCCGTAGCGACTTAGGTAGTCTCCACAACGAAGAAGATCATAAGGAATAAAGTCACACCTGCGACCCATTTCCTCCTCTGCGCTGTCACACCTGCAACTCTTGTTCACCCCCCATTGAAATTAGCAGTAATAATAAATAGCTGCAACCCCTTTAGCTATTCCATTTATCAAATCATGTTCTCATTTTTTCTCAAAACTTCTAAGGCATGAACTTGAGAAAAACTCATTTAATCTTGAAGATAATGTTCCCTAAAGGTTCCTTGCACTTTCCATACCTCCTGTAAGTTCGTTCTCTTTAGTTTTCTTCAATTTGGGGTGTCCTCCATTGATTCTTAAAAAAATAAAAGGAGTAATTTCAGTTTACAACAAGGATATGGTTAGAATTTTGTTCCATGAATCATAATAATCCTTCGTTATCATTTCTTCATCGAATTTTCCTATTCAAAGCCTTAAAGAATGCAAACTTTAACTCTACTAACTGAATCTATTTTGGGCTGATTTGAAGCCTTTCTCTTGCTTGAATTGTGCTCAATTTTGGAGCACGGGTTCCTAGAAATGTTAGGAACCCCTATGGCGAAGTTTATTTAAGTTCCGACGAGCAGGCCCATCAGGCCGAATTTAGGCCCGATTTTAGGACTAGTATAGAACTTAGCATAATTTATACCGTTAGACTCGTATTGACATAGGATTACTTTTATGCAAGTTTCAGAGCAATTGGAGATCGTTTGATATTAGCTGGAGTAATATTTGCGAGCTTGTAACTCTTTATCATCAGATAACAAGTAGGCTCCGTGTGGCTATCTCTGGGCACATAAATTTAATAAATGTACTAAATAGCATCCATGGGTTGGTTAGCTAGGTTTTTATAGCAATCTTGTACCATTGTTTCATCCATTCCCTCGTTGATATATATTTTTCCCTCCAGATTTATATGGTGCCTGTGACTTAGGAGTTGTCCAGTGATACCTGTACAGGGCATAGGTAGTTGTTATTACATGATCATATATATATACTTGCTGATATGTTTTGCATTCATTACACGAGAGGTTGGTCCTTTGGCTCCGATGAGAGTGCATTAGGGCTAGGTCAGTATCACCACCTGATCATTGAGAGATAACGGCTAGAGACTGGTTTAGTAATAATAATAGATAAGGAAATAAACCAATAAATTACAATATTCTAATAATAATCTAAGTAAGTGATCTTTTAACTGTTTTAGACTTGGAGTTGTATCGAGTACCCATTAATATGATTTTTAACTTATTTTAGCCTAGGATTTACACCCTGGCACTTGGAATTATCATTTGACTAATAAATTCATGGACTTGAGACCAACTCTGTTCGGCAGTGAGTACCACCGCTGGTACTTGAGTCCATCATTGTACGACAGTGAGTACAACTTTTTGATACTTATCACACTTACTGGTTGTGGAGACATTATTGATAAATTTCCCTTGAGGACTTTGGTGATTCTATGATATACAGGCATGGTACACCATGACTTGCCGACTACGGCTTGATGTTATTATTGATATAAGGCATATGATGTAAGACTATGAGACCCTTGAGGCTGTGTGGTTTGGGATGTGAAGTTATGATGACGTTAGAGATTGTACGTGGTGAGCATACCTCCATGGACCTTGCCTATAGGTTTTTAGGTGACATGGAGAAGGGGGTATAAGATAGAGGAGTGATATACATGGAATACTTAGGGTAGCCTTCCATAGGTTCTGGCTGCTGGACCCATGGGTACCAAAGGAGAAAGTTACACAAGATTGGTTACTTCATGTGTGTTTATTTATATTTCTACACTTATCTTCTTCAGTGTATCCCGGCTAAGATGAAAGGCCTACGGTGAGCATGAATTCTGTTTTTGTATTATTTATTAAATTGTTGAGTTCCTTCTTAGTTACGGTAGTGTTACTTTTGAGACTTACTATTTATATGGGTTATTGTGCGTGGTATTCTCTTATTAATTTTCCATAGTAGTTGAGGTTACCCGTATACCATCCATGTTCTTCTCCTGTCTTCTTTTGACTCATGTTTAATGTTATTATTATTCACAGATAATGTTGCATGGATTTTGGGTTCGTGTTCCTTTTGTGCCTGAAATCTTGTTATCTGATTAGCTAGTGATACATGTTCTACTAGTTTCTTGATCCCCATTTGAGTAGCTAGCTTTCATGATGTACTAATATATTCTGTGACCCTATTTATTGTCTTCCCTTATTTATTGCTTTTTTATTATTATGTGCTTAGTGGTCCCTCAAAACCTACTGGGTACGGTTGCTTCGACATCTTGTACTTATACTACACTTGCCATGTGCAGATTCGAGTACAAGTGCCCGACCTTGATTATAGATCGTTGTTCATGCAGACTATATTGACTTTTAGAGATTTAGG
This sequence comes from Withania somnifera, assembly GCA_039654485.1. Classification (NCBI taxonomy): domain Eukaryota; kingdom Viridiplantae; phylum Streptophyta; class Magnoliopsida; order Solanales; family Solanaceae; genus Withania; species Withania somnifera. The sequence goes on along the minus strand of JBDJHY010167145.1, from coordinate 1,630 downwards.
GTGAGCTTGGCGTCCGACTTTTCCTGCTTTTCTTCATCATTGCTTTTGGTCTCTATGTATTTTCGGAGACACATTGTATTAGACATTTGATTTATTATTTTTTACTTAGATGTTTTGTATTACACTTATACCGGGTCTTGGGGCATTTTTGATTCCTTATACTTCCACTTTATTCATTCATATACTATTTATTGGTTCTCCTACTGGTGGTATAGTAGGTGCCTTCATGATCCAAGAAATTGGGTTGTGACAATATGGAGATAGAGCATGGCAAGATGGATGAGGTAGGATGGGGAATTAGAATGACTTTAATCGTGTCCTGAGCACCATAAAGATGAAGCTTCTAAAGTTCAAAGGGAGTAGTGATCTAGAGGAGTTTATTTATTAGAAGCTACAAAGTGAGAGGATCTTTCTCACCAATATTGTGTCGGATACGTTGAAGGCCAAGTGTGGTGGGAGTCGAAGAAAAAAGAAAAAGAACTTCATAATGTCTTCATGATCCCCATTTGGAAAGAGTTACTTGCAATGATTTAATGGAGGTAATTTCCACCCAACTATCACCAAGAGCTTCTCAAGAAGGTCTATATGTTGCGGCAAGGCCCCAAGAGTGTTGAGGAATATTATGGTGAATTCAAAAATTTGAGGATAAATTTTAATTTTGATGAGAAAAGTCATAATCTTGTCTCCTTGTGTTGTAGGTGATTATGAGGATGCTTTGGATTCGAGGACGAATCCTCTCCAAGAAGGGGAGGAAGATATGATATCAAGGGACCACACAATCTCACGTCCTTTCACTAGAAGTCAAGCTCGGGATATTCAACAACTTCAAGCATTCTGCAAGCATAGAGAGGTATGGGAAGCAATTGAAGGACCCTAAGCTGTGCTATATCATGTATGGAAGGCCAAGGAGGACATGAAATAAGGTGAAGGATTACACACCTTTGCCTCTAAAGGATCAACGACTTACCTATTTAGCCGCCCAAGGATGGATGGCTCACTCACTTAGACTTCTACCAGTGGACGACTCACCTACTTATCCGTCTCCTCTTGGGAAGCTCGCCTGCCTGAAGGGACAACTCTCCCATTTCACTAACTGCTTAAGGAAAATTTCCCAAATGTCCACTTGATTTTAGCTTTCTGACTTCTATTTAGCCTTAAATGGCTATGTTTTAAATGCTCACTTAGGGTGTTAAACATGTAATAAGCCTATGACTAGATAAGGCACACTAATACTCTTATTTTCTTAGTTTAGGATGATAAAAAACATAGTCTCCTAGTTCATCATTTAGGGTTCTAAATAGATTGTTAGCTTAAATCAATTAGTCTAGTGTTGATTAAATTAGTTGATTAACTTCAATTGCTTGATAGTTTTCATCGTTTAATTGAACAACGAGTCTTCCACTTTTGGATGAATTACTTGATTTCCTTATTGTTAGATGTAATTCAACATATCCTTATTTTTCATTTTTTTCATATAGTTGTTAAATTCGATCTGTCACTCAGATCGTATCATTGGCTCTGGTACCAACTTGTCACACCTCAAAATCGGGGGTGATGACACTTACCTTACAACCCGGTAAGTTATCCTAAACAAATGCAATAAGGTAAAAGTTGAAGGAAATCTATAATA
>JBDJHY010167135.1:0-12431 GCA_039654485.1 Withania somnifera | reverse complement strand
TCGTAAAAGGTTTGGAAAGACCACACCCACTATTCAACCCCCGTTCTAGTGTGTGTAATCTGTTCTACAAATATATCTTACAGAAACTAGCAACAACAATGAGTATAGAAGAGGTTCCTTCAAAACAGAGGCTAGGGTGGTCCTCGAGGTAAATCGCCAAAATTTTAGATTAGGGATCATTTGTGTGCCTCCGAGGTATTTCCCGACGTCATTTATAAATCCAAAGTGTATGGGTTGTGCTTAAGTATTCACCTCAATTGTCTTTTCAAGGTGCCTTATGAAATCATAGGTCCGTTGGGATAGCTTATGTCGAGGTGAATGACATTATTGTTAAGCTTTTACCTCAACCAGCATGTGGCTCTATAGTTTTTGACCATGCGTGTCGGTTTATTTCGGCTATCTTACCGAATTGGATTACTACCCTGCTAACTGTGACTTCGATCCTCCTGAGGCTGAGATGATCGCCTCTGAGTAGTGTCTCCTGAGGTCACCCTGACCCTGGCTTAAGTGAGGATCCTTGTCGACTAGAGACAAGCTGGGGTTGGTGTGGTACCTAGGGTTATCCTTTTTTGAAAAGGTGGCATAGGCGGTAGATTTCCATCTTTTATTGGGTTTCCCGCTCCTTTCCACGCGTCACAATCCTCCATTTTGGTTTACACGTGTCGTAATCCTATGAGGGACACATCATCTCCTATACTTTTGCCTGGGGAATACACATCTTTTACTGTTTCACCGTTTCAGTTTCCCCCTTCATTAATTTATGACCCTAGGGATTCCAAAATCATATCTCCATATACTATCCCTTCTTTTTCTTGGGGTTATTGGTGTCTACTGCTGTTTGTCTTGCTGATTGTTAATATTTCTAAAGAACTTTCTATCCCTAATCTGAACCTTTCTTCTTCTCTAACTCCAGTAAGTATGTCTTCTCCTTCTTTTTTTCCTTCTTCTAGTGTCTATGAGGTGGAGATTTACTGAGTTGGTAGTGATACCCCTACCCTTCAATCCCTAACCTCATCCCTCATCCCTCATCCCTCACCCCTTTGAGGGCCATGATTTGTTGGTTTCTAGAGTTTCAAGTTGTCTTTCTGTAGACTATTTGTTACCTTTACTTAGAAGGAACCATTTCCCCTCATCTTTTGAGTTTACACTGCCCAGCTCTATTGACAGGGCTTGCTTCCCCTCCCCCTTGGGGTTTTGCACTATGTACCAAGAGTACATAGTGTCAGGGTTACACTTTCTCCTTTTCCTTTATTGACTAGAGTATAGGTCTCTTTTTGACCTAACTCTGTCGCAATTGGTGCCTAAAGCCATGCGTACCATATAAGGTTTTAACCTTACTTGCCATAAAGTGGGGGTGAAACCTTATGTAGATTTTAGGCACTTTTTTACCACAAAAAGTTCTGTCCTTCAAAGGGGTGGTACTTTTTTAGCCCCCTTCACAATTTTAAAATTTTAAACCCTTCTAAAATTGTTGGTTAGAAGGACAATTTTTTCTTTTTTTAAAGCAGGCAATTTTTGCTTTCCCTTAGACTGGAATCTAGGTTAAATTAGGTATAGCACTCCTGGGTATATCAGTTCTTTTGACCTTGAACTTGTCGACCGGATACCTTCCCACCTCTGTTATTTCGATGATATGGCCGTGTTCCAGGGAAAAATCAGTGCCTTTAACCGAGGTACTGAGGTTGTCGAGGTGGTGCCTTACGAGGAGGTTATCGAAGAGACCCAAGATAGCTAGAAGTCTATGTTTCTGAGGTGGATTTCTCAATTTTCCTTGCTTATCTGACCTATTTTTTCTTCTTATTTCAGTGGTTCACGTAAGACTTTTCAAGAAACCCCAGCCGTCCAGCTCATCAGCTAAGCTTGGTAAGGAGGCAACTACTCCTAGTCCCCTTTGAATAACCAAAGTGCATGACCTGGATGCCGCTCCCGAGGTAGGCCAGAAGAGGAGCATTCCAGCTCAAGAATCTATGCCTAAAAGGTACAAGTCTTCTGAGTTTTGTCCTACTGAGGATATATCTGCGGACGATCTCAGTAATGTTAATACCCCTGACTCTAGTGGTACTCCTATTTGACTTTGCTCCCTATTTTAGTGTTTTTCCTTCTCTGCAGGTTTTGTCAAAGGCGTCTAAGGCTGCCACTGCTCTGGCTGGACAAATGGCCAAGGCTACAGAGGACGTCGGTTGGGAGAGGGCTCAACGGAGAGAATTAGAGGTTTAGCTGAAAGTCTCTAAAAAGAAATAGAAAATGGTTGAGGAACAAAAAAGGTCAATCGAGAAGAAGTAGGAAAAGCCAGAGGCTGAACTTCACCACTTGCCAAAGTCCTCTTCGAGAAGTTGACCATGACCAGTGCCTTCTTAGAGTATGTCTCATGTATGAATGACTCACTGGTCAACGCTACCATGGCGGTAGTTTTAGAGGAGGTGGATGAGGTGTACCCCCACCTCCCCATACGATCTGAATTCTTCTGCTACGACGCAAGTGCCTAGGCACGAGTAACTACTGATCTGATCAAGGCTATGCTGGATAGAACCAAGATGCCATTGATTCAATTCATTGCCCAACACCTTTCCCCTTTATCAGTAGAGGAGTTAAGGGCATGCACTGAGGATTCCAATCCTTATATCCAGGAGTTCTTGGCTACCAGGGGAGGGCCACAAGTCGAGGAGACACCATCCCTTCCTAAGGTCTTTCCGAGCTCTCCTGTTGAGGTCCTTTCGAGTTTTTCCATTGAGGTACCCGTTGTTGTTTCAATTGCTGAGCCCCTGGTGGAGATAGAGCCTATTTCATCCATTGAGTAGGTCGGGGAAAATGACTAGAATCTAGGACCTTTATAACCATTTTTCTTTGTTTTAGTAAACACTGTGGCCTATTAGGCTTTTATCAATAAAAATACAAACTTTCGTAATTTACTTCGTACTGTCTGGTACTTTCATATTTCTAATATTCTCGTTTCTCATTTTTAGTAAATTATCCCTTACACACTTGACCAAGTGGAAAGGAAAACTTTTTCCTTAGGAGGTTTCTTCATGAGAAGAGTAAGGAGCTCCATATGAAGAACGAGTTCATTAGGTACTTCCGAACTCGACTATCCCAGAATGCCAAATTTCAAGGCCTGCTGAATAAGATGAATTGCTGCCGTGATGAGATAAACCAACTCAGGAAGGAAAATGCTGACTTATCATGGAAGCTCAAACTTAGAGCCTCCTGCGGTGAGATAGACACCTCAGGGAGGAGAACTCCGAGTTATCACAGAAGGTTGAAGTCCTACAACAGGATATCCGTACCGTTATGGGTAATACTAAGAGGTCAGTTGCTTTTTGGAAGGCCAAAGAAACCCAGCTTCGGCTATATTTTGACCATAGAGAGAATGAGGTAAATCGCCTCCGAGATCAAGTTTGGGAGTACAAGAAAATAGTTTTTATTGAGGGAGGGTTGCTCACTGGATGAGGTAGAGGGTAGGGTTATCGAGCTGATGCCATCCTAGCCAGTATAGCCCAGATGTACTGGGAGGCGTCCCCTTGCTACAAAAAGAATAGGATAATCATAGATAGCGTCCTATCTATGTATGAAGATGTGAAGAAGTGGCCTCAATACTTCAGACTTAACATGCAGGCCGGCCCAAGTCAGCCGAGATGCCCTTCTACCACCTCTGTAGGTAGTGCCCTTGTATCGGCAAGATCTGATAATAGTAGGCAACCTTGGTCTTGGCCAGGTCGTAGGGGTTAGGATAGCACCTTATTTAAGTAGGGGCACTCTTATGTAACTGTATTCATTTCATCAATAAAAGGGCTATTTACGTATTTTTTCCACATCATGATTGTATTTCTTATCCCCTTTTTTGTATGTCTCTGCTTCTAGCATTATCTCTGCTCATAGCATCAATTTGTGCTTTTTGTGATATCTTGTCAAACCGAGCTCTCATACCTAAGGTAGGCTTAGGGAGTAATTAACAATGTTTCAACCCAATCGTTCTCAAGGTGATCCCCGAGGTAGATTTACATCGGGTAGGTTCGTGTAGTCATTTGTGACCCATAGGAACTGGAATCTTGACCAAGGTAGTGGTCTTTCTATTTTCTATTATTATATAATAGAAAATAGTATAAAAATGGAAAGATTTTCTTTCTTTTAACCGACTCCTTTTTTTTCAACGCTACTAAGGACCTATAGAATGTGGCTGAATTCTGGGCCATCTACCGTGGCCTTATGTTGGCATGGGATTTGGGTTTTATTCTTCGTTATATTGACCACATTTCTGATCCCTATTTGCATTTTAGTGGGTTGACTTTCTGACGTGGCTCCCGTACCTGAACTTGGGGAGGAAGTGTAGTAAGTGAGCCCTCCTCATTTTATTTCCCAAACGGGGGTTGGGTACCATCAAAGTGAGTCTCCCGCAATTCAAAGATAGTGTTCAAGCTATTCAAGCTAGTAATTAATTCTTGAATTGCTCCTATTAGAAATAGGGCTGCTCTTGCGTACGAAAGAAGGATATTCTTATTGTAATTAATTTACTCTTGATTTGCGGCATTCTGTGGAACTGACCTGTGATCGATTTAATTTGTATTTTTGCAGTGCTCTGTCAAACCAAGCTCTTATTTGCCGAGGTCGATTTAATTTATTTTTGCGGCATTTTGCCAAGCTCAATGTGGTCCTTAAGGTTAAGGTAATTCATGGTCTGTGACGTTTTGGACGATCTGACTTCTGGGTGGTCCTCAAGTTAGATTTTTGCCCACGCCTTTAGGTTAGTTAACGGCGATAAAAATAACAATCAAAAGCATACAAAGTAATAAGAGACAAGAACAAAAATAAGATAATCATAGGAGGTTGCAAATATTTATTAATAAAATCTTCGTAAGTTACTCACATGCTAGGTTCTAGGTACCTCATACCATCTAGTCTTGCCAATTCGTATCCGTCTGCCTTAGAGGCTTCAGTTACCTGGTAAGGGCCTTCCCAGTTTGCTTCAAGCTTTCCAATATTTTCAGCTCGACTGGCTTTATTCCATCTTAGGACAAGCTGGCCTGGGCTAAATTGAGTGTTTTTCACCCTGTCATTATAACATTTAGCCATAACCTAGTTGTACCTTGCTTTCAAATAGTTTCCATCTCTCTCTGCTCCTCCAGCAGGTCGAGGTTAATTCTGAGCTCTTCCTTGTTCCCTTATTCGACATAGTGTAATGACCTCGGACTGGGCACCCCTTTTTTGGCTGGGATTACTGCTTCTATTCTATACATAAGGCTGGATGGAGTTTCCCCATTAGATGTTCTTGGGGTTGTTCTATATGACCAAAGAACATTAGACAGGTTTTCTATCCAATCTTCCTTAGCTTTGTCTAGCATTGTTTTTAAACCTTGTAGTAGGGTCATGTTAGTGACCTCAACTTGCCTATTCTTCTGAGGTTGTGCTACCGAGGTGAATTGTTGAGTGATTCTCATCTCTTCACACCTTGATTTAAAGGGTTCTACTGCTAGAAACTTCACTCTTCATAGAGCTTCAGGGAATGGGCCCACTATATCAATCCCCCACAGGGAAAAGGGCCAGACACTTTGCACTAAGATTAATTCCATCTGAGGTCGGTGAGCTATTGGGGTATGAAATTGGCACTTCAGACACAACTTTGTGAATCCTGGAATATTGTAGGACAGTAATAGACCTATCTCATAATCTTTTTTGTAATCCCCTTGCCCCTAAATGGCTACCACATGAGCCCTCGTGTACGTCTCGTATTATGTAGTCATCCTGAATTGGACCCACACACCTCAACAAAGGCTACAAAAAGGACCTCTTATAAAGGATTCCATTTTCCAATACATACTGGGTGCTTTGAGACGGAATTTTCTTGCCTCAGCTGGGTTATGCGGGGTTTCTCCTGAGGTGAGGTATTTTACTTTTGGGTTATCCAGTTGTCGCTCACTCCTCCACCATAGAGACTTTGATCTCGCTTATACTTGGGTTGTGAACCTCTTCGATTGATGTCTGGCAACCTGTCTCTGCTCCCTTGGAGTATGCCAATTTTCTAAGTGCATCGGCTTTGGTGTTTTCTTCTCGGGGGATTTTGGTTATTTGGAAATAAGAGAATTTTTTTATAATCCCTTTACCAATTCTAATTATTTCTTCAACTACGTATCTTTGGTGTCGTATGCCTCTTTCACTTGGTTAAGGGTAAAATGCAGGTGTATGACATTTCAGTCCCCTTATGACTTTTAAAAAGGATGTCAGGCCCGCTATCGCCTTCACTAGAAACTCTATCTACGTGCATGATGAAAGTATCCCTGGGTGCCTTGTGTACTTTGTTCACCTCGGCTTCCTCCACAGGAGGTTCCATTGACTCTGAGGTAGATTGATGTATTTCTACCAGGAAGTCATCTAGATCTTGTCCTTTTATGGATTTTTGAGGTTGGAAATCAATTTCATGCTCTCGGAACTCGACTGCCCACTTCATCAGCCGCCCTGACGCTTCTGGATTCAGCAGTACCTGCTTCAGGGGAGCATCTGTTAACACACAAATGGGGTGCACTTAAAGGTAGGGACGAAGTCACCGAACTGTAGTTATCAGTTCTAGCACCATCTTCTCGGTGGATAAGTATCTCACCTCATTGCCATGCAGAGCTCGGCTGATGAAGTAGACTAGCTTTTGGGTTTCCCCTTCTTCCTTGACAAGATTAGCGATGAACACCTCACCTGCTGCCACTAGGTAGAGGTATAAGGTTTCCCCTGACTTTGGTATAGCCAGTGCAGGAAACATCATTAGATGTCATTTTAGGTCTTCAAAGGCCTTTAGACATTTGTCAGTCCATTAGAAATTCTTGGCCTTTTTTAGGATGTGGAAGACGGGCAATTTCTTTTTTGCTGATTTTGATAAGAAACGACTTTGGGTAGCCAAGCACCCCGTTAGTGCTTGCACTTCCTTTAGGCACTTAGGTGATTTCATCTCTGCCACAACCCTTATCTTAGAAGGATTTACACTCAGCCCTTTCTTGGATACTATGTATCCTAGGAATTTCCCTGAGATGACCCTAAAATTACACTTCTCTGGATTCAGCTTTATCCCGGTATGCCTTAGGAGTTGAAGGACCTCCTCCAAGTCTTTTAAGCTCGTGCCCAGAACCTTGTTTTTCACGACTATATCGTCTACATAGACTTCCACCACATTATCGATTTGTTTTTTTGAATATTTTATCCACTAACCTTTGGTATGTGGCTCCAACATTCTTAACCAAAAGGCATCTTTTTGTAGGCATATGTACCCCATTTTATAATGAAGGCAATTTTGGGAGCATCTACCTCGTCCATGAGCACTTGGTGGTAGCCTTTGTACAAGTCTAAGAAGCTCAAGAGCTCATACCTTGAGATAGCTTCTACCTTATGGTCAATGACTGGCAAAGGGTAGCAATCCTTGGGGAAATACTTGTTCAGATCTATGTAGTCAACGCACATTCTCCATCCTTCCCTGCCTTCTCACCATAATTGGATTGGCAACACAAGCCAGATACTTGACTTCAAAGAGAATGTCGGCAGCCACCAATTGTTCAACTTTATCTCGGATTATCTAATTTCTCTCGGGTGTGAATTTTCTCTTTTTCTACTGCACAGGTTTTATCGATGGATCCATGTTTAACCTATGAACTATCACCTCAGATGGCACACCTGTCATGTCCAAGGGGGACCATGTGAAGATGTCCTTAAACTCTTGAAGCAAAAATATGATGCCCTGCTGGAGGGATGAGTTCCGTGATTACCCTACCTTAACTTTTCTTTTAGGAAAATCTGGGTCCAATATGACCTCCATCATTTCTTTATCCACTTCCCTAAATGGGATTACGGGTATTCTCTACTGAGGCTGAGGGAAAGTGATCTGTAACTGCTATTTTCTCACCTCAGGTGCTTTTTTTTAGTGTAATTCTCATCCACTCCCATAAAAGTTGTTGGTCACCTCGGACGGAGGCTATCCCATGCTCAGTGGGAGACTTCATCATGAGGTGGTATGATGAAAAAACTACCTTGGCGGGTGTTAGCCAATCCCTCCCTAGAATAACATTGTAGGGAAAGGGTGCTTTGATCACATAGAACTTGACCATCATGATTTTTGGCTTGGGGTGGTCCTCCACAGTCACCGGTAACTAGATGGTTCCCTCCGGTGTCACCTCTCCCTGAGTAAAAGTCTGAAGTGACTGGCCGGTCCACAGTAAACTACTTCAATCAATTTTGAGTTGATCGAAGCATATGGAGAAGATGATGCTGACAGCGGCACCATTGTCCACATACACTCGATACACTTGTTTGTTTGCTAGGACCATTTTTCTCTCTAAGGCATCAACATGAGGCATCGATCCTGTAACGACAACTTCTTCAGAAAAAGTGATAACCTTTCTTGACTTAAATTACTTGTGGCGAGGCTTCTCCAGGGGCACCCTTCTTACCTCTACCTTCAGAGCTGCTTGCAACATCCCTTCTGGGGACCCACCAAAAATTGCATCTATTACCCCCGTGATATTGTGGTTTTGGTTCTGACAAGGGGGTAATACTGGTGCAATGGCTCAATTCCCATGCTGCTGGCTGGGGAAATAAGGAATATGATTGGGATTGAAATAGTTGTTTTGACCCGAATATCCCTGAGTGGGTACTGGGAATACTGGTTCTAGTGTGTTCCCCACCTCCTATTTTGTTGGCCATGATCTCGGACGATTTAAAAACGTGCCCCTCCTGGGTCTAATAGCTTCCTTGGCTACCTAGTCTGTGTCCTTATGAAGAACTTATGGACCCCATTGTGTACTGTGTCAGCACACCTCTTTTGACGCACTCATCTATCTCTCTGATAAGATCCTTGAATGTCTTGGTATCATGGACATGATCATTGTGGAAGTGGCACCAGAGGCCCCAAGATAGTTTATGAGGTGGAACCTGCAGTGCCTGAGAAAGCCTCATTCAATCCTGGTAGAGTGCCAGGATCTCAGACCTCGACTTTGTTAGTAGGGTTAAGGAACTTTCAGGAAATTTCGCTCCACTTTGCCCCTGATACAGCTTTTCAAAGACATTCTTTTTAGGAACTCTATCATCCCCGTATTTCCTATTTGACCTATTTCCTTCTCTCTTCTTTCTGTTGTCCTCATCTGCAGTGGCAAAGTTTCTTACCACCCTGAACAACTCTTGTTCTGTTTGGGGTGGATTTTGTCTCAGCTCAGTGTAGAGGTACCCGGGTTGGAGTCCACTCAAGAAAGGTGATATAATAAGTTGGTCTATCTTGCATTTGATGTGCAAGATTTCCTTTGTGAAGTGCTCCAAGTATGCACTTATGGCCTTTTCCCCCTTTGCTTGACATGTAGGAGGTTGGCTGGGTTTTTTACCAATTTTTTCTTCTAGTAAAAGTGAGTGTAAAAGAGCTCGGCTAATTTTCAAAATGAGGTGATGCTATTACTTGTTAGGTCATTAAACCAAATCCTGACCTTCTCTACCAGGAACTCAGGGAACACTTTACACATAAGCTCCCTGTTGCACTGGAGATTGAATATCTGAAATTTAAACTGAGATAGAAAGTCGCTGGGATCAGTGCTTCAATCATAGGGTTTTATCCCTGGTGATTTGAAACCCTTGGGGTAAGGGAGTGTCTATGATTCTTCTTGAGAAGGGGGTAATGACATCTCCTGCCTCATCGATCCCCAAAATTCTATCTAGTTCATTTTTGATAAAATCTTAGGAAGATTTGCTAGGTCCAGCTTTATCCCTGTAAACTTGGAGTGGGCTCCGATCTTCGTCAAGGTTGCAAACATGATGTCGTTCCCCTGACTTTAACTTCTTCTGTCTTTCGTGATGAGGATTTTTGTCACTAGAACGGGAGTCAGTTGATTTCATTGGACTTTGAGGCCTTTCCTCTCTGTTGTCCCCCTTGTATGGGATTGAGATGAGTATATTCAGGGTACCTCATCTCAGGATGATTATTGCACCATTGCTGAAATAAAGCTTGGTGCTTTTGGGAGAATCTCTCCACCGCGGTGGGCTGGATGTTTGTGATGATCCTGTCTTGGTTATCTAGCTGGGTAGTGTGGTGAACAGGCACATGTGTTACTTGTACCCTGCCTTGACCCCTACCACCTTGGCTAGGACTGCCACTTGATGTGGCCCTGCCACTATGAGTTGTCCCTTGTTTATTTTTGCTTGTTATATTAACCATTCTTTCCAGATTTGTGAATTTTTGATATTCAAAACTAGGAATTTACAACTAATTCAGTCCCACAAACAACGTCAATTGATGAATCCCAAAAGATCACCAATAAATCTTCACTATAAAATATATCCTACAGCAACTAGTAGTAACAACGAGTTTAGAAGAGGTGCCTGAAAACAGAGCCTAGGGTGGTCCCCCGGGTAGATCTCCGATGCTCAAGTTAGTAAAAGTTTTGGGAGAGAATATCAATAGTATTTTGACAGTAGTAAATTCAACGTACCTTTTCCTCTTCTTTGCTTGGGATTTTATAACTAGTTCTTGTAACACCCACATTAGTGATGCTGTGAATGGGAAGTAACCTCTGTAGTGGTTACTGCCACTTTCCTTGTACCTGCCATTGCCTTTATTAGTGGGGCATGATTCTTTCAATGGTTTTTACCACATTAATGGTGAGTATTTTACCATTGTTCCTCATTTATTATATTATTAATAGTAATTATTAATTTCTATTAATTTTTTACTAGTACCATTATTCTACCGCCCACATATAAGAATTTTCAACCCACGCAATATTATTTGCGGCTATGAATCTTTCAAGTACTATGTAAGGCATAAATAAAGAGAATAATAAAAGTGTGAACTTTAGTGATCTGAAAATGACAGGGACAAGTTTATCTTAATGTTTGAAAAGTGAAACATATAACAAATTGGACATCGACTTATTCACAAGTGAGTTGACATCTTTTCATTAACCAATAAACTCTGACTGTTTTCTCTTAATTTTATATCTTTTTCAGAAACAAAAATTTTCCCTTAGTTTAGCAATAATTTGTTGATCGACAAGATATACTTTTTTTTTTTGCTAAAAAATTATGGCAACGTCTGATAACTGAATTATTACTAATATAAATTTGATAATGAGCTTCCAGGTATAGAGTTGAACAAAATATCAAGAAGATCCAAATAAAAGTTGTTGGCTCGTCAGTCATCTGATTATCTCTATTCAAGATATAAATTTATAGGTTTGAATCACTAAACAATATATATAATAGAGTCCAAGAAAGGATTGGAAGCTCACACATTCACAAACACTTCCAGCAGCTGTCATGACCCAAAAATCTGGAAGTGATGGCGTCTACACCTCACCTATAGACAAGCCTACTCCCTAGCCCAGGGCGAATAGCGGTGGGCCAGTGCCTGCAATCCCAAAGAGAAACCCGAAAGGAAAGAAGAGACAACTCAATCTAAATAATAGAAACAGACTTCCCAAAACCTGGTAACATGGACGATGAGCTACTATAAATGAATATAATCAAAATAGAATACAAGTCTGTATGAATAAAAATATACATATATATATATATATACACAAAAGTAATCCCATGTCATAGATAGAACAACTCCAACATAGAAGGAGACTAGAAGTAGCAAGAAAGCCTGATGCTCATCGTATCTCCGAAATAGCACAACCCTATCTAGCTCGATCGCGACCCTGCTGCTGACTCATGCCCGGATCTGTACCAAAAGGGTGCAGAACTATAGCGTGAGTAGCAACAATAACAGGTACTTAGTAGGCATAGGTCGATTGAATAGCAATAAGCATAAACAAGGTAAAAAGCGATCTATACAAAAAGGAAATTATAAACTAGCATAATCAACTCACAAATAGTCAAACCATATGACACTTATCTGGATCCTCTGTGAAACCATACTCAGGTGAAACTACGCACATACACTGCCAGGTAAATCTCAAAGTACTCCAACATCCGGCATAACCAGAAACTGTTGCCCAAGAGGTGCTATAGGCTACCCCCTAAATACTCGTACGCTGTCTTCCTCAGTGACCCATGGCACTATAGAACCATGTATATATAAATTGGGTCCCACCAGGATGTAAAGATCATCCACAGAAGATCTATATCCATTTACTTACCCTTCCTCCCCCGGTATACCCCTCCACCCAAGCTACGTAGCACCGCGGACATCGACGTAGCGACCTAGATTGTAGAGTCTATGAAGGGAACCAATCCGGCGTACTCTTTTAAAAATGCCAAGTGATGGCATAATATTTAGGCATGAATACTGAATCCCCGCCTAAGCCCGTAAATATACATAGCAGGAGAAGCGGTCAAGCCTAGTTCCCCTAGTCAACCCATAACCTTGCTCTATCAAGTATCACACCACATCATAAGAAAGTAATAATCACAGTACCACTAAAATAACAAAACATACACATCAAGAGCATATAAGCAACCTACCTAGGATCGGCCTC
>JBDJHY010167126.1:0-12431 GCA_039654485.1 Withania somnifera | reverse complement strand
AGTTCTCACTGAACTAGAAAGTGAATTGAAGTAGTGAAAAGCCTAAGTTGTTGAACTTAGGTAGTGGAGGTAGGCAATACCGAACCACTATAAATCCTTGTGTCTATTTATTTTCAACTTTCTTCATACCTGCATAAATTCCGCAAAAAGTTTTGAAATACCAACACACTATTCAACCCCCTCCCCCCTTCTAGTGTGGTTACGTACTCTAACACAAACTAGCTATAAACAAACAAACAATAGTAAATGTAGAATAAATAACATAAAAGAACCAATAAACAGAAACCATATATATGAAAATAACAATCCCATGACTCGGTTCCCAATATATACAAGCCTCAATAGAATCATTACAAGAAAAAATCAAAGTTTGAACAAGGTATTCAATAAGCAAAGACACTATGGAAATAAAGTATAAGAGAAGTGTTTTTTAACTGATGACGAGATGATCAGCTACCTCAAAAATGCTCGAACTGATCCTATACTAATGGTGGGGAGACAATAATAAAGTTCAAGGTTCAATACCTATAAAAATTACATAAAATCAAAGAGTGAGTACAAAACCACAGTATTCAGCAGAATTGAACTCGGATGGCCTACCTAAATAAGACATACAAAATAAACCATCGGACTGCCTATCCACTCCGGCATCTGGAACGAACCATCGGACTATCGATCTCATCATTTCCAGTATTCACAAGTCACAAATCATGTCCCATGCTCAATTATTATCAAATAAATCATATCAACGAAGCAGGGAATGCGGTACTCAATCAGTGTACAATATAACTCAGCTTGTCATAGGCAGTCACAAGTCAATAATTCATTTGTATAAATTTAGCCTCGATAGGGCATCACAATTTAGTCTATAAAATCATCAACAAGTCATCAAGGTGCAGTATCAATACAGATCCTTCCCAACACAATCAAGCCAACTCAGGGCATTATCTCAGTATAATATCCATTATAATCAGGTCATGACTGGGCATTTCAATTGAAAAATAGGTATACTCCAACCCAAGACATGTTCATAAATTTAAGTGCTACACCAAGATATCCTTGTCAATCATGTAAGTCAAATCAAAGTATCTAAAGTATCAAACTGGATAGTTAAACAACTCATGAAATGACATAGTCAACTAAATTCTCATTTTAGGCCTGGCATACTTAACACTAACACCCCCAATATACCCATTTCTCCAAATCACAAAAAACTAGAAAAAAATTGTTAATGCTTTATAAAAAGACCAAAGAAACTTCAACTTTCCTTAGTTTCAAAGTACAAAATCACTCGGGAGTTTTCACTTTTTGAAATGCCTCTAAGCGAGCATGCTCTAGTCATAAATACAAAATACATAAAAAAATACAATCATCAATACCCGTAATTCAATATTTCAAAACTTTATTCAAAATTACACCCCGGGCCCACAACGTCAAAGAAGGAATGTTATTACTAAGATGTTTTACCCATCAATTGAGGAATCTAATTATCAAGTTTGAACAAAAATTCAATTTATTTTGAGGTTCAAAATAAGTTTTTTATAATCTTTGAGTTATACTTTAAGCCACCATTTTTATATTCAAAACCATAAATTTCAACGTGAAAATCATGTTAAAGTTGTTAGAAATTGATGAAAGAGGGTTTAGAATCGTTGCCTAGTTGAAAATCCTAGAAACTTGTTTTTGGTAGGCCCTAAAAAAAGCTTGTTTTTAGTGCAAGGGAGAATGAGCAAAACCGGATTTTGAAATATATAAATGATCCTCAGAAGTTACCGATAAATCAGTCTAAATGGACAATTTATCAATCAGATCTATTTATTGGACCATTTGGCTGATTTATTGGCCACTAATTAATTGGTCCTTTAGCCGATTTATAGGCCAAAATGACTAAGTAATCAATCACCACAGAAGTCTTCGATAGAAGTTTTAACTACGTTTTCAAAATACGGAAAATGTACACAAACCATATAACATACTAAATTTGATGTTCCAAACTCAACAGAACCATCAAAACACAATACGTGATATCCTTGAATGGATACCCATTAAAGACCTATAAACTAACTTTTAACAAAAAATATCAAATTGCCCTGGGTCCTACAGAATATAAAAGAGACTTCTTTCTACAACAAAAATGACCTCCTAAATCCAACAGAATCATTGAATTTTTAATCCAGGCTCTCTAACTCTGGATGTTGACCAAAATCAACCCTTTCATTAAAACTTCAACTTTATCCCATCAAACCTCTCAAAATCACTATGAATCGGACAATACAGGAAACGAAGATCTTCCTAGACCAAAATCCATATTACGGTGCGAATAGAACTGATGGATTTTTTATTCGATGTCCCAAACTCCATATGACCCCTAGAGTTTCACATCTAACACTTTTAGGATAAAAACAGAGTTTTTCTCTAAAACTTGCCCAAACTCTGTTTCTGAACCAACCTCGAAACTTGTGTTAGTTTATCATAATGAATCTATGGGAAGGGGAAAACGGTCAAATATATAGAAAACAAAAAAATGACCTTGAGGGTCATTACAACATCCACCACTAAAACCATGTTATCCTCGAGCATAAGAAAGAAGAAGTACCTAAAGAGTCAAAAAGTTGAGGATACTAGCTACGCATATCAGATTCGATCTCCTAAGTATCCTACTTGATTTTTCGATCCCTCCACTGCATCTTCACCAAAGGTATCTTTTTGGTTCAAAGACTCCAAACTTGTCTATTCAAAATAGAAATTGGCTCCTCCTCAAATGACAGAGTTGGGTCATGCCTAACCAAACCCCACTAAACCACATGAATCTCAATGAGCATATACTTCTATAACATAGATACATAAATGATTGGATGAATCATAGACAAACCAAGTGGTAGCGAGAACTTTTAAGACACCTCTCCCTTCCGCTCCAAAATCTAAAAAGAGACAATGAAACTAGGCTAAGCTTCCCTTTCTTCCCAAATTGCATCACACCCTTCATGGAGGACACCTTAAACCACACTCGATTACCCTCCATGAACTCCAAATATCTAACTCTCCTATCACTATAACTCGTATGCCTACTCTGAGCGATAAGAAACCTAGTATAAGTCAATCTAACTCTCTCTAGAGTCCCCCAAAAGAGTAGTACCCATGGCCTATCCTCAGAAGTCTCAAACCACCCAATCGGAGACCTACATCTCCTATAATACAATGCCTCAAAAGGAGCCATTTGGATACTTGAATGATAATTGCTATTACAAGAAAACTTTGCAAACAATAGCAACCGATTCCAAAAACTACCAAATTCAATGGCATACCTGCAAAATATCCTCTAAGACATGAATAGTGTGTTTAAACTGACTATCAATCTAAGGATGAAAATTTATACTCATATCCAGCTGAGTATCCATCTCACACTGCATAGTACTTCAAAAGTGTGAAGTGAACTAAGTTTCTCAATCTAATATAATGGAAATAGGGACTCCATACAAATAAACAGTCTAACTAATATAAATCTGAGCTAACTCTTGAGCTCTATACTTCACCTTAACCAGAATGAAATGAGTAGATTTGGTCAATCTATCAAAATTACCCAAATGGAGTCAAAACCACCCAAAGTGTTAGGCAACCCAATAAAGAAATTCATAGCTATGAACTCCTACTTCCACTAGGAAATGGGCATCCTATGAGATATACCTTCGTACCTCTAGTGCTCAAACTTCACCTGCTGACAGTTCAAGAACCTAGCAACAAAATCTACGATGTTTTTCGTCATGCCGATCCACTAATAATGTATACTTAGATCATGATACATCTTTGTTAACCCTGAGTGAATAAAGTACCTTGAACTATGGGCCTCCTCCTATATCAATCTAACCAAGTCATCAGACTAAGGGACATAAATTCGGTCCCTAATCCTCTATACACTATTAGAATCCAACACAGCCTCCTTGGACTCACCCCATAACACCTTATCGCAAATAGCCTTAGTCTAGTATCATTAAATTATACCGTACGAATCTGCTCCATCAATAAAGAGTGGTCCTCCAAACATGCAAGAACCCTACCATCCTCAAAAATATGCAACTAACCAAAATGTTGGCTAGACTCCAAACATCTCTAGTCAACGGCCACTCCTCAACCCGATAGAAGCCAAACTCATACTCGAGGACTCTCTTCTAAGGGAATCCACTACCATATTGTCCTTGCCCCGATAATACAATATAGTAATGTCATAGTCCTTTAGAAACTCCAACCAATGACTTTGCCCCAAATTAATATCCTTCTAGATAAAGATATACTAAAGACTCCTATGATCGGTGAACACCTCATAATGCACCCTATACAGATAATGTGTCAATAATTTCAACACAAATACAACCGCATCTAACTCTAAATTGTGAGTAGGGTAGGTCTTCTAATGTACCTTCAACTTCCTCACAGAATTGGCCACCACCTTACCATCCTTCTTCAACACTCCACCCATGCCAACTCTGGAAGCATCACAATATACAGTGAAGACTTTACCCTCCACGACAAGGTCAGAATAGGAGTAGAAGTCAATAAAGACTTGAGGTTTTGAAATCTCTCCTCACACTCTCTGACCACTAAAAATTCATATTTTTCTGAGTTAATCTAGTCGATGGAGCTACGATAAAAGAGAACCCCTTGCATAAACCTCCTATAGTACCTCTCTAAAAAAACAAAGCTCTAGATCCTAGTCGGCAAGTTAGGCATCACCTGATAATGCACAACTGCAATCTTGCTTGGGTCAACTATAATACCATCGATGGACACTACATGCCCCAACAATACCATGGGACTCAACCAAAACTCATACTTTGAGAATTTTACAAATAACTTCTTATCACATGTCTCTGAAACACGGTCCTCAAGTGTCGAACATGATCAAACCTTTTCTTAGAATGCTACCAAGGCATCATCAATGAAAATAATGACAATGAAACACAGTATTCATCAACTTCATGAAACTGGTTGCGGCATTAGTAAGACCAAAGGACATCACCAAGGACACTTAATGGCCATGTCTAGTCCAGAAAGTAGTCTTAGGAATATCTGAAGGCCTAATCCTCAATTGGAGGTATCCAAACCTCACATAGATCTTAGAAAAGATAGAAGCACCCCAAAGATGGTCTACATCATTAGTGTAAGGCAATAGGTACTTTTTCTTCAATGTCACCTTGTTCAACTACCAATAATTGATACATATCTCAAGGACCCATCTTCTTTCGTCATGAACAAGACCCATACACCCAAGGCGATACACTAGGGACAATAAAACCCTTTCTAATCAAGTCCTTATACTGATCCTTCAACTTCTTCAATTCACCAGGAGCCATATGGTAAGAAGTGATAGAAATGGGCTTAGTTCTTAGCTCCAATTTAATGCCAAAATTAATATCTCAATCAAGAGGAACACCATTCCAACTCTAAATTAATGCCAGAATTAATATCTCTATCAAGAGGAATACCAATAAAGTCAGTAGAGAATACATCAACAAACTCTCTAACCACAGTAACAAACTCTAAGGAAGGGGAATTAGCAGTAATATCCTGCCCAAAATCCAAATATGATTAGCAACCCTTCTCTATAAACTTTCAAGACTGACTGGTAGATATGACCCTACGAGGATATGACCCATTACACCCCTCCACTATGCTCTCAGAATGCCAGGCATACAGAATGTAACAATTTTCACATGGCAATCTAAGATAGCATGGTATGGGTCAAGCCAATCCATGCCCAGTATAACATCAAAATCTATCATATCAAACAAAATAAAGTCTACCCAAGTCTCGTACCCCGACAAGATTACAAGATAGGATTGGCACACCTAGTCCACCACTAAGGAATCACCCATAGGATAGACACACGAAGGGTTATATCTAAAGCATTAGATAACATATAAAAACTCACAGCAAAATATGTAGACATATATGAATAAGTAGAACCCAAATCAAGCGATACAGAGTATGGCCATTAAGATTAGGACAATAAATATGATCACTGCATCAGAAGACTCTTCCTCGAGTCTCCAAAGAAAAGCATAACACCTTTACTCCCACATCTGTGTTGAATCATAGAACATCCAAACCAGTATATTGTTCACCCTACTAGGTTGTGCCCCTTTACCTGCCTGCACACCCCTCTACATATGACCGGAGGTATAGGTACTCTATTTTGGGCTTAAGAAGCCTGAGAGGTCTGATGAGACTTTAATTGAGTATGCTAGGGAAATAAACTCTATTGGTGGCTTATATCACCACAAGTATAACATGATCAAGGAACTGTAGGCTTATATGATGAACTCTAGGACCCCGAATGGCCACCCTAACTGGACACCTATGATGAGACCCATAAGAACTCTAGACTAGGACGAATGCACTATAAATCATTTGTCTAGTGCTAGATGTCTGTAACGATGCATGAAATGGTTCTCGGTGGTGGGAATAAGAGACACCCAACCTCCAGATGAGGCACCTAAGAATTAACTAGAGGAATGGGGCCTCTTTCCCCTGCTATCACCAAACTAATCACTACGCATCTGCTCAAAACCTTTGGATGCTTCAATCATTCTCTGCAAGGTAGCCTGCTATCACTAGGAGGTTGTGAACGTTGTTGATCAGAGAGGGAGGATCAATAATTTCATGAATTTAGTTTTTTTCTGCCGCTCATTTGGAAAAATAGGTAAGGCAATTCTAGAACTCATTAAAATGATACACATACTTATCCACAATCATATCCTACTGATTCCAACACGTTGGACTATCAACGGAGGTCATCCCTCATGGTGCGAGACACATATCTCTCAAAAAAATATTGAGAAAATATCCCTCAAGTCATGGGAAGATACCCGTCAAGCCCAGAATCAATGTAGGTGTGCCACCACTGCCTGCCTGGACCTGAAGCTATAACACAGTATAAACCACTGTGAGACTAAACTAGTTCCACACTCTACAATAACTCATGGCATATTTTCAGAAACTCATACAGGTCCTCATCCTTCTCACCCTGAAATTATGGTGGGTCCATCTTTCAAAACCTCTTATACCTCCTTTGTTTGTCATTGTACATCTCAGTAATGACTTTACACGTAATCCAAAAACCCAAAATCAGTAGATCATAAACTCTGTGTGTGATCGATGGTTGTCCCACCTGTCCCTAAACTACTGGTGTTTTCCCCTCTAGAACCTGGATTGTTGGTGGATGATCCACTAAAACTAGATCAACTGGTGAGTGGACCTTAGGATAATGAACCATTGGAATAGCCCTACCCTTTGGGGTGTCTACCCCTTCTCGGGTTTGCAAACCATATGGTATACTGTATTTTTCTAAACTCTATAGAACCCCAAGAACCCTAAGAAGTATGTCCTGTAACAGTGGAGCTGCTATGTACTCAGGAGGAACCTACTCCTCACCTCTCTTAATCTCAAGCTTAAGGGAGGTTTCTCTGGATCGTCCTCTAACTAAGGCTACCCCCTATCCCTACCCCCCACTATAGCGCTTCCCCTACCTCAACCATGGGCAGGGGGAATTGGAGTAACATGCTCATAGCCGCCAATTGTAGCTCTGGTTTTCAATATCTGACGAAAAAAAACACGTAAGGACTCAACACATATGAATTAAACACTCTAGACATGAATGAAAGAATAAAGTTCCATACCCTATCGAGGATTAGTAATGGACATCTTCGGACCAATCTGTAAGACTCTACTAAACATGGCTTCTATACAGTGGGACCTACAAACCTAGGGCTCTAATACCAACTTGTCAAGTCCCAAATCCGACTATGATAGAACCTATCTCCCTTCTTGCTATAAACACACAAAAAACAACAGTAAATGCGGAATAAATAACATAAAGGAACCAACAAGCCCATAACCATGTATATGTATATAAAAATATCATGACACAGTTTCCACCGTATACAAGCCTCTATAGAATTTTGACAAGAAAAATTCAAAATCTGAACATGGTCTTCAATTATTAAAGACACTATAGAAATAAATTATAAGAGAAGACTTCGGCAACAAATGAAGAGATGATCATCTACCTCAGAAATGCTCGAAGTGCTCCTAGACTGACTAGGTATGACAATTATGAAGTCTGGATCTCAACACCTGCACAAAAGTTCATAAAATCAAGGAGTGAATACAAACTGTGGTATTGGCATGACCCAAAACATGGTTCATGATGTCATCTACCAAATCCCACTGGTAGACAAGCCTAAACCGATCATTTGGAGCGCCAAGCAATAGACGACACCCTAAAATCCAAACAATAAGTAATAAAGCATAGGAAGAAGAGAAAAAGGGAGGCATAATAGAAATCAACACAAACAACTATCCCCAAAACCTAGTATTAGTGGTACATAAAGAATCTAAATCCAACAGGATACAAAAGCTTTATACAATAAAAAATCCTTATACAATAAAAAACATAATTGCCTCTAACTTCAAATGGAGGTAAGAGTAGTTGTGAATGGAAAAGGAGCATACCGAATTCCATAAGCTTACCATGATCCCTGATGCCTTCAAAAGATAACTGCACGAACCATGTCCTCCATGTTAACTCACACCAAGCCTTACACCATGGAAACGGTATAGAAATGTAGCATGAATACCGATTACAACAGGTACCCAGTAGGCATTATAGGCTAACTGAGCGAGCAGAAGATACAAAATAAAATAACAGCGAATTTAATAATAATAAAGGCAAGGTGATAACATGAAAAGTAAACACAAGTATGACTAAAAAGTAGTCTAAAAGGCAAGGCAGACAATCATCAAGTAGGAGGTTGAGAAAATGAACCTCGTCCAGCCAGGCGACCTTAATAATAAGCAAAATACAATAACAGAAGACTAGCTAACTAAGGTAACAGGGTATCTACCCACAACTCAATAAAAACAGGCAACGCATCCGCTATACCAGGGAGACCAACCAAAGAACAATCGATCTAATGCAAAAACAAGAAAAAAGTAAATAACTATAAGGTCAATAATAAAGCGACGTACTTGGAGTTCCAGGCGGTAAGCAACTAATATATGATTATGGACTACAAAGGACACACAAAGGTAAGACAATAATAGCTAATATAGAAATAAGAATAAGGCAATAAGATAAGCGTATAAGATAGCACATAAAATCCTTTGACGCCCCATCCCGCCAGTAGGCACAAATAGAACATCCAAGAACTAAGTGTGGCCTCCCCTTAGGTCCAAAGGGAACAAACAAATGTTGAAGTATGTAATGCAAGGGGGTACAAAAATATAAAAGTAAAAATAGAACACCATATGCTCCCCATATGTCACATAGCTCAGTATGCCGGACATATTCAGAGACCATGCCCGTATACCTCTACTCCCCCGTGTACCCCTCCTCCGATATCCTGACTGATTTGGAATGTAAGGACCCATTGTGAAAGACTGTGGATGCTTTCCCATAGATCTTGCATGCCATACTCTCACTCTCAACATGTCGAGTTTATATTGCGCTTAAGGCAAAATAACATATCAGTAACATACACTCAACTCTCAGGTTGTCGAGGTTGCACCGCAGTCAAGGAAATCACATATTAGTACCACACTCTAAACTTTCAGCAGTCAAGGTTGTACTGCACTTTAGAAAAAATAACATATCAGTACCACACTTTCAATTCTAAGGCTTTCAAGGCTACACCATGCTCTAGGCTAAATCATATATCAGTACCATATCGTAGTATAAGAACCAAACTAGTGGCTAAGTGACCACTAGCAGCATAGGTGATAGTTTGAAAATGATATAACAATAGTGTAACAAAATAGCTCTATACCCACAAGTGGTCGCAGAAAGTGTACATATATAAGTAAAAAAGTTTACAAATTAATTTATTGAAAAGTTCTAATTTATTAGTTCATCTGATTATCTCATATATCGCACCAGTCTCATCTGTGTCCTAGTAACCAATGTATGCCCAAGAACAAAGCTATTTGATCTATAAAGCAGCTAATAAACCAACCTAGACCTTTCTCTAACCATATCCCAAATCCACCCAGGAAGTACAACTTAACTAGGCTCCACATATCTCAGCCAAGGACCCACCTTCCCCAACTAGGAAGAACATATCCATGGGCATGCAAGCAATAAAATCACAAGACCCAATGTTATAAGGAAACACCCGATCGGCCAAAGGTCACAAACTAAGAAACATAGGCTGTAAAGGGAAACCAACTCCATCCTGTGCCCAACTCATAGGCAATACAGATACAATCCAACCCCGTGGCGGATAATTGACCTAATGAGGCCTAAACAATAATACTACATCCTGGCTAATGAGAAACTTAAGGCCTTAGAGGCCCAATAATACACCCACGAAAGAGACAATCAAGAATCACAGTCCTAATGCAATCACATAGAGTTCACCAAGGTATAAACTAGGAGATAAAAACACCCAGAGATCATACACTATATCGTAGGGTACTAATCAATCAATTACTAGGTCGAGAAAGCATAATTAGGATAACAATCATAACTAACAGGGAAAGAGGGTGATCAATCCAATGTCCCAAACCACAAGCTATCCAGTAGCACTATAAGTAACTTATACTCATGCACTCTGAAGAAAAGGAAACCTAGCCTAACTAGGTGCTAGTAAAAATCCTAAAATACCCCTTGCCACCAGCCTGAAGCTCCGAGTAAGCTCGAAACATAACAAAACTATCAAATCAAGTATTTAGAGGTCAATACAAGAAGAATGATACCCACATTACATAAAGAAACTCGGGTCAAAACTGAACTAATAACATGCCCGTGGGCTGAACAGTCCGAAAAAATATTCCAAAGGTACCATAGCATAGGCCAAGCTCAAAAAGAGCATGCTATAACATTAAGCTCAAAATGATGAAGGATGAAGGACAAATAGAGTTCAAAAAGGAAAAGAAACATTTTCACAACACCAAAATAAGGCATATTGAAGAGTAATACCCGGAATAAACATGAAGGAAAAGGTCAACAATGCTCCCCAAGTTGAAGTCCACACTCTTATCAACTCAGAACGTCACCTTCACATTTAGAGCTCTCAACCATGTAGGATAATGTAAATGGAAAATGAAAGAAATAACGAAGAAACCAACACTTAAAGCTGGCAACATGGTTGTAGGGGTGACCATGGGGCCACAGGTACGAACCTACTATTTTAGAAAAAATATGTGTCAGGGTGATCCTGGTCTCCCAAGCATGGAATCACAGGGGAGAAGGAAAAAGTCGGGGTGGCGACATCCTTGGGGAAAAAAAAGTGTAACTGGGGTGACCACTTGGCCCAAAGGCAAGCTTCACCGGGGCAAAGCCCCAATCCGCTGGGGCAATATTACAGGCATGACCACAACCCTCGTGGGGGCGGTCTGTGCCTACAACTCCTAATAGGTAAAGTGAAACATTCTAAGAAGCCTAGAACAATCATTCCCAGCTTAATTTTAGCAATACAAAACAAAAAAAGGTCATTTGAGAAAAAAGACCCATGGAACCAACAAGCACCAAAACTAACCAAAATCTCACTAAGCCACCAAGGCACCCAAAACAACACCGACACCCCCCGAAAGCGTACCAATACCCCGACTAGAAAAAAATTACCATTTTGGAGCTGATGGAAGCGTCATAATTTTTATCCAACACTCTAATCATTAAAATCCCACCCATGCTCCAAAATGAACTCAGGCGAAACTGAATTTCCACAAATTAGCTCAAACTCAAAACAAAAACCCCGAGACATGAAGTAAAGGTCAACCTAGAACAAATTCACATTATGGAGCTAAAAGAACTTTAGAAATCCAATTCCAAGAACATTTACTAAGAATTCACTCTCAAGTTCCACTATTTCAAGATTAAGCCTTCAAAATAGGAAATCTAAAATAATGGGCAACTAAGCTACCAGGGAACTAAAATACCGGTCCCAGCAACTCATAATTGACTTGGCATAACTAACAGATGTCTCTAAATGTAAAAGGAAGAAAAGCAACTAAATGACCACGCGGGTCATTTCAATATCCACTATTATAAAGACTTTCATCATAGACAATCAAGAATAGAGTTGTACCTGCAGGCTTCAACTAGTGGGGGCGTATTGGGATTGCATACCCCTTAAAAAACCTCAGGTACCCTAATCGATCAGACAATTCATGTTCAAGGAACCTTTGCCATCGAAACCCCTTTGGGTCCTAAGAAAGTCGCGTTACCACAACAAGGCATTCACTACAACTTCATTGATAAGCAATACCAAGCTAAACCAGATCACTCAAAAGATAAAAAGGAAAACAAGACGTACAACCATGGGGAGCTAAAAGTCCAAACACCATCTGATCAACAAGGTTGCACTACTAAAAACTCCAAAACTATTGAGGGCCTCAAGCAACCACCTATACATCCTTCCACGATTACGAACCATAAG
>JBDJHY010167118.1:0-12431 GCA_039654485.1 Withania somnifera | reverse complement strand
TATCAATATCAATATGGAACGGTCAAAAAAATGGTATGGGGGGTACTATACAACATAGCTACCCAACACAAGGATACTATTTAGTACAATTATTAAAGTTATAAGCCCAAAGATAGCCCCACGGAGCCTACCTGTCATTCGATGACAAAGCACTGTAAAAATCATAAATAGTGCTCCAACCGATGTCAAACGATCTCCAAATAATCTAAAACTTACGTAAATGGATTCTATATGTTAATACGAGTCTAATAGTGTATTTTATGCTAAGTTCCAGCTGGGCCTAAAATCGGGCCTAAAACAAGCTTAGGGGCCCGCCCGCCGAAACCAAAAATAAAATTTACTACATAGTTCCCAATGTCATCAGGAACCTATGCTCTAAAATTGGGCACAATGCAAATGCAGGAAGGACTTCAAATCAACCCGGACAGAATTGACCCTAAATGGGTCAAAGATTCAATCTTTACGAATATAATATTGGAATTTCTGGGTAGTAATAATTCTCGGATCAATATATATTAAATTTGCGAAGAATTTTATGAAAATTGAAGAGTTATGGGATGCCTTCATCAACCTTAACTCTTGGGCCATTAATGGTTGAAATCAAGAAAGTAAGGAAGAAGAAGAGAAGGAAACTTACCTAAATTCGTGTGGAATCGAAGGGGAAAACTTTGAGAAGATCTTCCTTGGACTTGGAATGGTGTTTGGAAAAAGATTTTCACCCTAGAACTGAAGGAATCGTGTTTTTGGTTGAAATAAAACATAAAGGGATCATTGAAAGAAAATATAAACTGCTAGGTATCTACTTCATCGCGATCACGTGAGCTTAGGCCGCGATCGCGTAGAGTAATGTCAGTTTGCTGATCGTAATTTCATGATCCTGGCTCACAATGGCGATTCACATTGATCACTGCATCACAATCGCATGAGCTAGGCTCACAATTGCGAAGAGGACCATGACCTATACCAGTTGCAGGTCAAGTCTGCATATTTCAGAATTTTCCATTCAGGGTTCGGGGATCAAACAGAGTCCAATTTTGAAAATTCAAATATCCAACTAGCATGAAATGACATTCCAAACTCAAAAAAATCGATGAAATTAAAATCCAAGGTCATTTACTCAAAATCACCCATCAAACCAAAGTAGTCAAAAGTGTATTTGTCCACCAACACCTGGAAAATGCAACAACAAGTCCAAAAATTATACCAATACCTCTCTTAGCCTAAAATCAATATTTTAGAGTTGCTAAAAGCATTAGAATTCCAATCTGACATTTCGAATATCAAAATACCACTTCAAGCTCCACTTTAGGCCACAAACTTAACTAAAATTCACAATTTTGCATAACTTCAACCAAAACCTCCAAAACACAAACTTAGGGTCAATCTTGACTTTGTTTGGTATTCTGGAGCTAACAAAACTGTCAAAATTTAATTCCGAGCTTGTCTTGAAGGAAAGTTGACTTTGGTCAATAAGTACTTATTTTTAGGCTCTAAAACAGGGAATTTGAGATATTTCTCAACCGAGTGGCCAGGGATCCAAACTGTCAGTCCCAGTAAGTTAGAAATGACTTGGGGTAACTACCAAAATGCTCTAGAATACAAAACTCCACGTATTTATCATAAATGACCCTGAGGGTTATTACAGACTTGGAGTTGGCGACTGTAGTCTTTACGCTCAAGATTTGGTGCCACTATCTTTGTGGAGTCCATTGTAAGATCTTTACCAATCATTGTAGTCTTCAGTACATTATGAGTCAGAGGGATCTTAATGCTTGCCAGTGCTGATGGATCGAGTTGCTGAAGTACTATGATCTTTTTATCTTATACCATCGGGGCAACACAAATATGGTAGTGGATGCCTAGAGCTAGAAGGCGATGAGTAAGGCTATTTTGGATACATTATTAGTTGTTGAGAGGTCATTAGCTTTAGATGTTCAGTACTTGGATAAATGTTTGGTTTTAACTTGATATTTCAGATTTAAGTCATGCGTTTGCTTGTATTGAGGCCTATTCTTCATTAATTGATCAGAGTCAGTAGCGTCAACTTGAGAATCTAGACTTTGTGGATATTTATGATCATTTGTTGAGGGTTGATTCCTATAGTGTTACTTTGGGTTCTGATGGTATTTTGAGGTTTGAAGGTCATATTTGTGTTCCTAGAGTAGATGGTTTGATTCAGTTGATTCTTTGTAAGGCCTACAATTCTAGCTACTCTATTCATCCTGGTGTGACTAAGATTAATAGAGATTTAAGGCAGATTTATTGGTGAGCGGTGTGAATAAGGAAATTGTTGAGCTTGTGTCTAGGTTCTTGAACTATCCTTAGGTTATGTTTAAGCATCGAAGACCGGGTGATTTGTTATAGAGGCTTCCCATTCTCGAGTGGGAGTGGAAATGGAATAGTATAGATTTTATTTCAAGCTTACCTCAGACTTCTCAAATCCATGATTTAATTTTGGTCATTATTAATAGGTTGACTAAGTCCACACATTTCATTATGGTTCATTGAGCTTATAGTATGGAGAAGTTATCCTCATTTACCTTCATCAAGTTGTTCAATATCATTGCATATCAATTTCTATTATCTTATGGTGCTCAGTTCACTTTTAAATTTTGAAGAGTAGTTCAGTTTGGTATCAGTATTGAGGTTCATCTTAGCACAATATTTCATCCCTAGATAGATGTTTTGTCCAAGAGGACCATTCAAGTCCCGAAGGAGATATTGAGAGATGATGTCCTTGATTTTTGTGGTTCTTAGGATCAACATTTGTCTATGGCAGAGTTTTTGTATAACAACAACTACTATTCTAGTATTCATATGGCTCTATTTGAGGCTTTTATGGTAGGCCGTGTGTTTTCCTATTGGTTGGTTTGATGTGTTTGAGTCTATATTGTAGAGTATAGACCTACTTGGGGATTTCTTAGATACGGTTCAATTGATTCAAGATAGACTTTGGGTTGCCAACGGTTAGAAGAAGAGTTATTTAAATCGCCATCTTTGTGACTTGGAGTTCAGTATAGGTGATCGTGTGTTCTTGCAGGTATCTCCTTGTAAAGAGGGAGAGCTTAGACCCTGGTATAATGGCCTACTTGATATTCTTGATCGGATTGGTAGTGTTGCTTATAATTTTGCTTTTCCTCCTATATTTCAGTTATACATCCATTGTTTTATGTTTCTGTCACAACCCAAATCTTAGGTCATGATGGCGTCTAAAATCCTCCCGTAGACAAGCCCAACCCTACAGCCCGGAGTAACATGCAATGGACTATAAACTCTTAGAATAACCAATACAACAAAGGAAATCATAAACAATACATAATAACGGATGCCAACAGGGAATCATAGAAAACTTGATCCTCAAAACCTGGTGTCCATGGCATATGGAGCTATTAGATAGAATAAACAAAAGACATAAAATACAAATCTCCTATAAAAGGTAATACAATTCAGGGACGGTTGTGGACCGAATAAAGAAAGCCAGAGTTAAGGAAGTCACGGTCGGCAAAGCTCATCATAATCTCCACAAAGCAGCTAGATCTACTCTACATGATCTTGGTGTGGCTGATAACCCCTAACGATATCTGCACCATGGAAAAGGTATAGAAGTGCAGCATGAGTACGAAATAAGGTACCCAGTAGACATCATCGGCCAACTGGGTCAAAATAAAATATGAGTAATACAGCCAGGAAGTAAAACAGGTTGATAATATTAAAGAAATAGTAAACGAAGTAATACATCTAGTAATACGTATAAGAGTAAGATATTGAATGTACCAGTATAGATTTACAGAAATGAAAGATGGTAGCTATAGGCTACAAAGTCTAAAATCAGAAACCCGAAATAAAGTAAGGAAACATACCTGTGCTCTAGCCTAGTCAAACCCCACTAATCATGATACCATGTATGCAAGAGTGATGAGTAAGGACCGAATAGAAGGATACCACTAATTTTGAAATAAAAGTAAACACACAAAAACCTACTGGGTCCCATACCACCGACAAGTACACATATCACAACAAAACCTACCTGGTGCCCCATCCCGCCGGTAAACACAAATAGCACAACAAAACCCACCGTGACTCCCCCCTTAAGCCTGGTGAGCACACACCATACCTAAAGAAAGTACATAGGGGAGAAGGAAAGTAAAGTAGAACAGTAACAACCTCGGGGACATACCCCTTTCTAGTGCCAGTAACAAAAAAAGGGCCCAACCCTTTAGTGCCAATAACAAAATGAGGGCCCAACCCTTTAGTGCTAATAACCAGTCCAAATAGTAAATATACAAGTGTATTAGTGCAGCAGCAGCAATAAGACAATTAACAATGAAAAGGGAAAGTAATTAGAGTCTAGGAACATCCAAAGGCCACTAGCTAAAGGCTCATCTTACCACATTTTCCGCATAATAGCTAAAATATTTCCCATGGTCAGTGGCTTTCACACGGTGGGACCAGGACCCGGGCATGCAACCATTCACCCTTTATGCCCTCTCACGGGCCACCAAAATTCAACAGGAATATCAACAGAAAAACAAGGATCAACCTAAGTAACCCAGCCCACACCACTAGCCATATCAAAATCATAATAATATCAACCCACTATACAATGCACATAAATAAACCTAGCGTACCTGGACACCGGCCAAAATCCCGCGTAATGCAGATTCGAAGCCCCAACATAGTCTATATTGCCTGAAACTAAAGAAATTATAATTCCAAAGACCAAAACATGAAGAATAGGACCCATATTGTGATTATCAACTAGGGTAGGAAAACAGGCCCAAAATAGGCCCGTGGGCCCTACGGCTTGAAATGTTAAACTTAAAATACTAGAGCGAAGGGCTCAGCTCAAGGAGCATATGGCTCTGTTTTAAGACTAAACGAACCACTAGAATGTCCTCAAAACAGTCCAGAAATGGTATGATCAAAAGTGCAAAACGTTGTACAATCTCCATAAACTAAAACTAAAGGGATACTCACCTGGAGTACGGTGTCGCCTAAACAAAGAGCATTAACCAGCCAAAGTACAAGAATTGAACAACAATCTGACTAGAAATAAGGATAAAATAGCTACAACTGATCAAGTTTCAACAATGGCAAACAACCACTATTTTCACAAAAATAACAAAGAGGAAACGACTCACTAATGAGAGGGAAAGTGGGGGTTATATTGCGGGAGGGCTTCCTTCACTTTAAGTGAGTTTTGGGACTCAAATAGAAACCTTGACGGAGGAATATCTAAGAAAGAAGGGAAAATGAACTGAAAATTTGAGGTTGAGGTTTATATATTGCTAGGTGTTGTTCATCACGATCGCGTAGGCAAAGGGTCGTGATCGCGAGGAGATAGGATGCCAATCATCGCAATCGCGTGATTGGGTTCATAATCGCGTAGAGTGGTGGAACAAAGCATCACGATTGCATGAGTAGGTTCTGTGATCATGAAGATGGAAAGTTTTTTACTAGATAAAGTTTTGATAGCAAAAATCTGCAATGAAAGAAGGCCCAAAACAGTACCCAAAATGCTTTCGAAGTCCAAATTATGCTAATGAACTATGCACACATACCTAATATGACATTTTAGACTCAACAGTGAAGAAAAAATTTAGATACGAGGTCATTTTGAAAGAATGTTGACCAAGTCAACACCTTGAGCAAAAGTTCACAACTCCACTCACAACCTCAAAGCAATAACGACAGCCCCAAAAAGCTAATTGATGGAACCACTAGATAAAATTTGGCATTATGGAGCTAATGGAATTCCAATCCAATGCTCCGATCAACAAAAGACTACCCAGGCTCCAAAATAAGATTCGATAGGCTGAATTTCCACAAAACAACCCAAACTCAAATCAAAAAGCCTAAGACATGAACTTAAGGTCCATCTAGTCCAAAGTCGGTATTCTAGAGCTAACAGAACTATTGAAATTCAATTTCGAGTGCATTTACTACTATTTCACTTTCAATTTCTACCTTTTCAAAATAAAACTTTAAAATAGGAAAATTGAGATAACAAGCAAACGAGTCACCAGGGCATCGACCTACCGGTCCCAGCAAGTCATGAACGACTTGGGGCAACTACCAAATAGCTCTAAGCATAGGAAAATATGAAAGGCAAGGAACTGACTGAGCGAGTCATTACAACATCCACAACTAAAAAGGACTATCATCCTCAAAATTCAAGAAAGGAGTAGTACCTGAAGACTCAAACAGATGTGGATACTGAGCCTGCATATCATGCTCTGTCTCAAGGTAGCCTCCTCAGTTGGTCGATGTGCCCATCAAACCTTCACTTCTAGAACCTCCCTGGAATTGAGCTACCTTACGTCTCTGTCGATAATAGCCTCAGGCTCCTCAATATGGGTCTGGGTGTCATCTATCTACACATTCTCTAAATGCAGGATTTGGGCGGTTCCGTTACATAACGGCGGAGCATCAATACATGGAAAATTGGATGAACTGCAACTAACTCAAGTGGAAAGGAAAGTCTATAGGCATCCTATCCAACTCTTTACAAGATCTCATATAACCCAATAAACTGGGGATAAGCTTGCCCCGCCTACCAACCCTCATAACTCCCTTCAGGGGCGACACTCTAAGGAAGACCAAGTCACCAACACTGAACTCAAGGGGCTGATGACTATGATTTGTGTAGGACTTATACCTACTCTAGGCTACCCGTAACCTATCCTAAATAAGTCTTACCTGATCTATAATATCGTGGAACCAATCAAAAATCTGGAGTTGAACTTCGCCACCACTAAACCAACTAATGGGTGATCTGTTTTTTGGAATGCCTGCCATACAAGGCCATAAAAGGAACCATTTGGATACTAGAGTGGTAGCTGATATTATATGAAAAGTATGCCAAGGACAAGTGCATGTCCCAACTAACTCCAAAATAAAAATCACAGGCACGCAACATATGCTGAAGTACTTGAATGGTCCTCTGGGACTGCCCATCTATCTATAGGTGAAATGTTGTACTCAAATCAACCTTTGTACCCAACTCTCTCTAAATTGACATCCAGAACTGTGAGGTAAACTATGTACCCCAATCAAAAAAGATAGATACAGGTACCCCATGTAGTCTGACTACTTCACGAACATATAACTCAGCTAACCTCTCTGTACCCCAAGTTGAACGAGTCGGTAAGAAGTGATCTGAATTAGTCAATCGATCCACGATGACCCATATGCAATCAAACCTTCTGGAAGTATAAGGAAGGCTTTTGATGAAGTCCATAGTAATCCACTCCCATTTCCACTCAGGGACAGGAAGCCTCTGCATCTCACCACACGGTCTAGTGTTTGAACTTTAGCTGTTGATAGTTCAAACACCAAGATACAAAAGATGCAATAGACCTCCTCATACCTCACCATCAGTAATGTTGTCTCAAATTGCGATACATCCTCAAAATACCCAGATGGATAGAATACCTGGAGCAGTGGGTCTCACGTAGCAAAGTCAGAATCAGATCACCAACCCTCAAAACTTCAAGGAGGATATGACCCCATTATACACCATCAGCATCAATGCTAGTCCAATCAAAATCACCTAATAGGACCCTCTCTCTCAACTGATCTAGACATGGGTCCTCATATTAGTGCTATCGAATCTGGTCCATCAAAGACAATTTTGCTCAATATGGGCAATAACTCACTCTAGCACTTAAAGATCCAATCTAACCATCATGTTTACCAAGAACTGTACATCCCGAGATAGCGGTCTCTCAGAAACAGGTATTGTAGCAAGGTTACTCATACTCACCACCTTCCAGTTCAAGGCTTCAGCAACCATGTTAGCCTTGCCTGAATGATAAAGAATATCCAAGTTGTAGTCCTTAAGGAGATAAACCCATCACTAGTACCTCAAGTTAAACTCCTTCTTACTCAGAATGTACTGCAAGCTACAGTGATCCGTGAATACCTTACAGTGGACTCCATATAGGTAATGCCTCCAGATCTTAAGTGTGAAAACTACCTCTACCAACTCCAAATCATGGGTGGGGTAGTTTCATTTGTGATCTTTTAGCTGCCTCGATGCAGATGTTATGACATGTCCATGTTGCATCATAACACAACCCAGACCGACACCTAAAGCATCACAATACACTGTAAACGCCTGGCCCTCAACTGGAAGAATAAGGATCCGAGAGGTAGTCAATAACTCCTTCACCCTTATAAAACTGGCTTCACATTTTGCTGACCACTTGAAGGGCACATCTTTCCGTGTCAGTCTAGTCAAAAGGGTTGCAATGGAGGAAAAACCTTGAACAAAATGATGATAATAATATTCTAACCCATGGAAGCTATAAATCTTAGTGATGACGTAGTTCGAGGCCAATCACAAACTGTTGCAATATTAGTCGGGTCAACACTGACACCGACAATCGATATCAAATGGCCTAGAAAGGAGACAGAACCTAGCCAAAACTCACACTTTGAGAACTTAGTGTAGAGTCGCTCAGTCCTCAAAGTCTACAACACAATCCTCAGGTGGCCCTCATGCTCGTCCCAACTCCACGATTAAACCAGTATGTCATTGATTAAAACAATCACAGATGAATCCAAATAAGGCCAAAACACCCGAGTCATCAGATCCATAAAAGTTGTAAGGGCATTAGTCAGCCCAAACGACATCACTAGAAACTCATAATACCCATACCTCTTCTAAAAAGTTGTCTTTAGGACATCCTCAGTTCGAACCCTCAATTGGTAGTAGCCAAACCTCAATCAATCTTAGAGAAAACTATGCACCCTAAAGATGATCAAACATACCATCAATGAGAGGCAGAGAATACTTATTCTTAATAGTCACTGTGTTCCGCAAGCGATAATCAATACACATCCATAGGGACCCATACTTCTTCTTAAAAAAAACAACAGGGCACACACAATGAGACACTAGGACGGATAAAACCTCTATCAAGCAAGTCCTGTAGTTGGAAGCTCAACTTACGAGGCTCAGCCAAGGCTCTATGATATGGAGGAGTGGAAAGTGGTCTGTTACCCAGCTCAGCCTCAATAGAAGAATCTATATCCTGCTCAGGTGGAAGGCCAGGCAAATCAACAGGGAAGACATCAACAAACTCACTAACAACCAGCACAGTCTCTGGGGAAAGGGACTCAGCACTGACATCGCTAACATGGGCCAAATAAGCATAACAATCCCGGGCGATAAGTATACGACTTGATAATAAGAAACGACTCAAACCGATGGATGGCTAGTAGGACCATGCCACACAATAGGGGGTACACCAAGCACAAATTAGGTCACGGTCTTGGCATAGCAATGTAGGACCGTACAATAGGAGGACAACAAGTCCACGCCCAAAATCACATCAAAATCTAACATAGCCAGCTCAACAAAATCAACATACGTGTCATAAACCTGAAAAGTTACCAGACACGACCTGTACACCTAATCGACTACTATGGTTGCACCCACCAGGGTAGATACACTCAAGGGTACAGACAACCGCTTACTATCAACACCCAATCTCAAAGAAAAATAAACCAAAATACAGGAGAAAGTGGAACCTAAATCAAACAAAGTTAGTGTAGAAAAACCCAAATATAGACAACATACCGATGACAACTGCATTGGAGCCCTCAGCCTCGGCCCTATCAGGAATAGCATAAAGTAGGAGTTGTTTCCCCTCCTGCTGTGCACCTAAGTGCCTACCTCTACCTCTGGACACCCAGCCTCCTCCCTTAGCCCCCCGAGTAGCTGGTGGCCCGCTTCTGAATTATGGCACCACCTATATTGGCTGAACAGGTAGCACTGCAGTCTATAAGGCCCTATGTTAGAGGTAATTTCGGGTATAGTAACCCAGGTCCCCCATACTCATAAAAAGCATTACCTACCTAAGCTGGCTATGGGACCCCTTGGCAAAACCTCGTGAACCTAAAATTAGGCCCTTGATGGGCTAGCTGCTCACCCTGCTGCTGGAGGCCTAGTGTTGTCAGCTTGGATGAAACCTCCGGTCAGAACCACGATCCGCTAACCTACCCCAAAAACCCTCCCAAATGACACTTCCTCTTCTTGCTACCCCTTTAGTCCTAATGAGTCAAGATCTCCATAAAACAGGCATGGTCAAAAACTACTTTTGTAACACCAAAAGTAACTCAACATGACCCTGAAAATCAGGCCTCAGTTTACAATCAAAGTGGCGAATCCTCTCCTCTTCAGAAGATTTTAGATCTCTAGCATATCTAGATAAATCAATAATTTAAGCTCATACTCCGAGACTATCATCGAACCTTGTCTCAATACCTTAAACTATGCTCGCGATGCCACAAGGAAACTCTAAGGCACATACTGGGTTATAAATATCTCTCTAAATTCTCCCCAGGTAGGTAGAGCTTACCTGGTAATCGATGATCCCAAAAAGTTTGCCACCACTGACTGACGGCACCCTCAAGTAGATAGGATGTGTAGTCTATCTCGTGAGAATCTACAAACTTTAATGTTCGAAGGCGTTCCTCACAAACAGTAACAAACCCATAGGGGTCCTGCCTTTATTCTCCTAAAAACCTGGTGGGGACAACTTAAAGGAAATGGTCTAACATCTTCTGCAACTCAAATATGGGTATACTAGGAGCTAGTGCTGGTACAGGGGTGGTGGAAGTAGTCTGAAATGGTGCAACTGTTGATACTGCTGGTGGTGGTATTGGAACTGCAGAAGTTGGGGAGGCGGTATACCCTGTGCCACTCCCTGAGTAGATGACTACTGCCTATCTGCCGATTTACCGTCTAATATTTGGAGCATCTACCACAATAAGTCTCTAAGCATAGCAGGTGGTGGCTGAACAAGATGTGGCGGTGGCACCGAGGTACCTGCGACTGTAAAGTAGCTGGGGCAATAACAACCAGTAAAGCATCCTCCTCTACCCTTTCCGATCTATCGAAGATCCTCTGGTACGGTTCATATGCAAAGGAATAAGGTCAGGGTAAGTTCTAGAAAAAATGAATAACAACACATGATAGGATTCAAAAAAGGGCAGTGTTTCGTAAGGTACCCATAGCCTCCCGAAGATTGGATATAGATGTCTACGCACTGATCCACAGGACTCTACTAGGTACTTTCTCCAATACAAATGAAACCGATTAAACTAAGTTATGATACCACTCTGTTATGACCCAAAATCTCAGGTCATGATGGCATCCACAAACCTCCTGTAGACCAACCTAACCCTACAGCCCGGAGCTATGCACAATGGGATATAACCTCTCAAAACAACCAATGCGGAAAAATAAATCATAAAAAATATATAATAATGGAAGCTAGAAGGAAATCATGTATAACCCAACTCCCAAAACCTGGTGTCAGTGTCATATGGAGCTACTATACAGAATATATCGAAAGATACAAATTATGAGGTAGGTAATACAATATATGGCCATATATGGACTAAATAAAGCAAGCCAAAATCAAGAAAACCACGATAATATTGGATGGAAAAGCTCATTGTAATCTTCACAAATCAGCTAGGTCTACCTTACAGGATCACAGCATCACTGATAACCCATATCGGTATTTACACCAAGAAAAATGGTACAAAAGTTCAGCATGAGTACCAAATAAGGTACCAGTAGACATCAGCGGCCGACTAGATTAAAATAAAATGCGAGTAACAAAGGCAAGGAAGTAAAACAAGTCAGTAATAGAAAAGGAACAGAATAATGAGCAAAGGAGTAAGATATCGATGTGCCATAATAGATCTATAGGAACTCAACATGGTATATGTAGACAATAAAGACCAACACCAAAAATAGAAAATGAAGTAAGGAACATACTTGTGCTCCAGCTCAGTCAAACCCCACTAAACATGATATCATATACGCATGAACCACAAAAAAAGATCAAATAGAGAAATGTACCTGGCATCCCATACCACCAATAAGGAATAGAACGTCAACACTCAGAAACCTACCTGGCATCCCATACAACCGATAAGTAAAAATAGCATAAAAAAACCAACCTAGTGCCCTATCCTACCGGTAAGCACAAACTGCACAACAAAACCCACCGGGACTCCCCCCCTTATGCCCGGTGTGCACACACCATACTAAGGAAATTCACAAGGGTGCAGGAAAGTAAAGTAGAATAGTATAAACCTCGGGCACACACCCCCTATCAGTGCCAGTAACAAAATGAGGGCCCAACCCTTTATTGCCAATAACAAAATGAGGACCCAGCCCTTTAATGCCAATAACAAAATAAAATCCCAGCCCTTTAGTGTAAATCAAAAAACAAGGGCACAGCCTTTTGTCATGACTCGACTTCTTGGAGTCATGATTGCACCTACTATCCATCCAGTAAGAGAACCAAACCCTGTAGTCTTTAGCTGAACTGAAGGACTACTACAGTATATGCGGAAAAACAATAAGATGTAATACAAGTTCCCAAAACCCGATGTCAATGTCATAA
>JBDJHY010167108.1:0-12431 GCA_039654485.1 Withania somnifera | reverse complement strand
AATTTGTTGGTACAAAGAGCCGTAAGTAATTTGTCTGCGGATACTATATTGTCTTTTCTAAGGAAATGACATTTCCCCTCTAACTTCGTATTTATCACTCTTCGCTCCTGTGACAGGGCTTATCTACCCCCGTAGGGTATTGCTCGATGTATTACGAATACATTGTAGTGGGGTACATTTTCTCCAATTTTCCTTGTTAAGTAATTTACTTTTATGTTACAATTTAACCCTCACGCAGTTAGTACCTAACGCCATGCTCACTGTTATAGGGTTTCGAATTTCTTGTTCTAAAATAGACATAGAACCCTCTGTAGATTTTTTTAGGACTTTTTCCACCTTAAAAAGTTTGGGCCGTCAAAGGGGCGGTCTTTTTTTCTCCCTTACTAGTAATTTTAGGATTATAAATTCTTCTAAAAATGCCGAGTAGACAGATAAATTTTTCTACTTTAAATTAAACAGTACCCCTATTCCTCTAGAATGGTACCTGGGTAGGGTTAGGAATAATCCTGTTTAGGAGGTAGATGTCCCCGGCTTCGACCTCGTTGACCAAATAGAACCACATCATTGCACTTTCGATGATTTGGATTTATTTAGGACCAAAATCAGCATTTTTAACCCAGTTGACGAGGTCACCAAGGTGGTACAGTCGGATGAGGCCACCGAAGTAACTATAGGTAGTTTGTTAAGTCAGACTCATGTATATCTGAGGTGGATAACCATACTTGCTTTTGTACTAAAATTATGTATCTAACTTTTTGTCTTCTGTTACAGTGGTTCAAATCAAGCTCGGCGGAAAACCTAGACCGACTAGCTCCTTTGTTGGGTCGGCCAAAGAGGTATCCCCTTCTAGCCCTCTCCTCATAATAAGGGTAACTGAAAGGGAGACCGCCTCAAAGGCATGTAAGAAGAGGAGCAGTACATCTCAGGTGCCAGCTCCTAAAAAACAGAAGGTTGTCGAGTTGGTCCCAATCGAGGACATTTCACTGGCTGTCCTTGGCAAAGTAAGCATATCTCTAGATTACTAATCTAATATCTTACTTGTATCTTCTTCCAGTACCAATTCTTTTTTCCGATTTTACAGATTTTGAAAAAAGTTGCGTCTATTCATATCGAGTTGGTCCTTAAAGAGGACCATGCTAAAGAGGAGCTCAGGAAGGAATGAGCTCTCTGCAAAGAGGCCGAGGCCAATCTGAAGGCCTCGGAGAAGAGAAAAAAAATTACGGAGGAGAAACAAAAGGTCGTTGAGGCCGAGGTGCAGCGCCTGAAGGTTGAGTTCGTCAATCAACAAAGGGAGTTTGCCAAAGTACTCTTTGAGAAGGTTACCCTAACCAACACCTTCTCAGGATACTTCTCGTCCTTGAGCCAGGCTATTTTCTAAGCCAACCGCGCGGTGGTGCTGGCGAGGTCCTAGAAGAATTCCCCGAACTGCCTCTCCGAGATGAAAGATTCGGGTATAATGGGGGAGCTGAAGCACGCATTGCCGAAGAATATATCAAAGCAGTGATGCAGAGGCCTGAGTTCCCACTACTCAAGTTCATAACTCAACGGTCCACCCCTCTGACAGTGGAAAGCTGAGATCCTGTTCCAAGGATGCAGACTCAGACATCCAGGAGTTCTTGGCTGTTGGGGATGTGTTTCGCGCCAAGAGCTCACTGGCCACTAACGATGCTCTTACCAGCCCTTCTGCCGAAGACCTAGGCGATGCTCCAGCCTCAGATCCTCCAGCTGAGTTAGAGCTCACCTCGATCATCAATCAGGTCGGGGGCAGTAAATAGATGTCTTTGTAGCACATTGTGTTTTTGTATAACTGTTATGGCCTAAGTGGACCCTTTTTCTATTAATGCAATGCATCTATTTTCTTTAATTTTGCCTCAACCCCAACTTATATCTGTTAAACTTAACAACCTTACTTTTAATTTCAGAAAACCATCCCTTATACACTTGAGCAAGTGGAAAGGGAAAAGTCTACCCTCCGAACCTCGCTCATCAATTTACAAAGACTTCTTCATGAGAAGAACAAAGAACTTCTCAACAAAAATCAGTTCATCCAATATTTTAGGAATCGCTTATCCGATAACGCCGAGTTCCAAGGCTTGGTGGAGAAGCTGAAACATTCTAGTGAAGAGAGGAAGCACTTTAGGGAGGAAAATAAAAAGATCTCCCAACATCTCAAGGACTTACGGAGGGATGCTCGTAAGCTCGTGGATAGCTTCGAGAAGACTATGCCCACTGGAAATCTAAGGCAGAACATTTCATGATGGACTTCGACTATCGTAAGGCCGAGGTGAATTGCTTCTGAAATCAAATACGATAATATGAACGTGTAGTATTTGACGAAGCAAACCTTGGATGAGGTCGAGGAACGGGTTCGTGAACTGACTGCGACTCTTAAGAGTATTGCTTCCAGCTACGGGGAGGGTTCTGTGGATTAAAAGGCAAATAAAATCATCTTGGACCATATATTGTCCATGTATGACGGTGTGAAAAAGAGACCCCAGAGTTTCCGAGTTCACTGCAGGCTAGCACAAGCCATCCAAACTCTTCCTCAGCTGCCTCATATTCAAACATTGTACCTGTAAAAAATGGAAATGGATGAGGTAGACCAGCTCGGGGCCGACAAGGTCGTAGGAGTTAGGATATTGTAAAAGTAGTCAATATACCTGGTAGTTAGAAATTTTAATATGTAAAAATTATTCTATGTAAATAAATGTATCCATGATATTGAACTGATCGTCAGTGAAATCAATTTTCTTACATTTCTTATTTGTGACTTTGACTTTGCCCCAAATTTTTGGCATTGACTAACTGTATGCATTAGTTCACAGCGGCACTTGGATGAACCAAACTCTCCTTCTTGAGGTCGATTTATTGTACTAGTATCATTATTTCACCAAACTGAATATTTCCAAGAGAAACGGTATTTTGCCAAACCGAACTTCCATATTTCAAAGTCGATTTATTATTTACCGGTAATTTGCCGAATTGAATACTTTAAAAAATACGGTGTTTAGCTGAACCGTACTTTCATACTTGAAGTCAGTTTATTGTGTATGAGTAGCGGCAATTTACCGAACCGAATACCCCAAAGGGGTTCAATTTATAATCTCAACCTTTTTTGTTAAGGTGCTTAGCCCATCTTAGGCCAGACTCAATCCATGATTCATAGATTAGTTAAAGAAAAATAAAAATTATAAGAAATGAAAGTAAGTTAAGAAATTGGAGTTTTATTGATAGAACCTTCGTAAATTACTTACATGCCAAGTTCTTGGTATTTCACTACCATCCAACCTTGCTAATTTATAGCTACCTGATTTGTATGCCTCAAAAACCTGATATGGGCCTTCCCACTTCGCCTCAAGTTTCCTTAACTTTTTAGCTCGGCTAACTTCATTTCGTCTCAGGACATATTGGCCTGGGATAAATTGGGTATTTTTACCTTGAAGTTGTAATATTTAGCCATAGCTTGCTTGTATTTGACCTCAGAAATAGTTTTCATTTCTCTCCTCTCCTCTAAGAGGTTGAGATTCATCTTGAGCTCTTCTTCATTCCCTTACTCAGCATAGTGTAATGACCTCGAGATGGGTACCCCTATCTCGGCCGGTATTATCGCCTTCGTTTTGTGAGGCTAAACGGGGATTTCCCATTAGGTGTTCTTGGAGTCTTTCTATACGACCATAAAACATGAGATAAGTTATCTACCCAATCTCATTTTTCTTTATCCATCCTCGTTTTGAGGCTTTGCAGCAATGTCCTATTTGTAACCTCTACTTGACCATTTGTTGTGCAATGAAAGTGAATTGCTGGGTGATTTACATTTCTTCGCACCAAGATTTAAATGGATCATCTGCCAATTGCTTTTTGTTTTCTAAAATTATCTTCTTTTGTATCCTAAACCGACAAATAATATTCTTCCAGACGAAGTTCAGAATCTTTTTCCCTGTAATCATGACTAAGGGTTCCTCCTCTACCTATTTGGTAAAGTAGTCTATGGCTACCACTAAAAATT
This sequence comes from Withania somnifera, assembly GCA_039654485.1. Lineage (NCBI taxonomy): Eukaryota > Viridiplantae > Streptophyta > Magnoliopsida > Solanales > Solanaceae > Withania > Withania somnifera. Next base: position 8,425 of record JBDJHY010167108.1, on the reverse strand, counting down.
TCACCCTTCCTGGAACTTCAGGAAACAGACCCACGATGTCAATCCCCATGGAGCAAAGGGCCAAACACTAACTCCATCCGAGGTCTTCGGGTTACCGATGCATGGAATTAACATTTTGAACACTTCTGGACGAAGTCATATGCTTCTTTGAACAAAGTGGGCTAGTAATAGCCTCACCTTAGAATTTTTTTTACCAATCCTCTCGCACCCAAGTGGCTATCACATGAGCCCTCATGAATCTCCCGAATTATCTAATTATATTGAACCGGTCCAACACACTACAGTAATGGTTGAAAAAAGGATCTTTTATAAAAGACTTCATTCTCTAATACAATTTCTTTGAGCCAAAGTTTCCTTGCCTCAGCCATATCAAGCGGGACTTCTCCCAAAGTAAGGTACCTTACTATTAGGGTCATTCAGCTGTCATTCATCTCTTCCACCACAGGGACTTTGACTTCATATATACTAGGCTGATAAACTTCTTAGACCAATACTTGATGTCCTTTCTTTTCTTTTGCCAAGGATGCCAATTTGTTAAGTGCATCAACTCGTATATCTCAGGGAACTTTGGTTATCTGAATATAGAAAAATTTATCTGGTAAACCCTTCACTACCTCTAGATATTTCATCAATTGGGCATCTTTTGTCTCATAAGTACCTTTCACTTGATTGATCACGATCTGGGAATTACTGAAAACTGAGAGTGAATTCTCCTTCATTTGATGAGACAGGCATAGGCCTTCTATCAATGCTTCATATTCCATTATATTATTTGTCATTTTAAAAGTAAAATGTAATGCATAAATAACCTCTGTCCCCTCAGTACTTTTGAATAAAATTTCAGCCCCACTATCGTCTTCACTGGAGGCCCCATCAATATGCATGAAGCATCAATCACTTGGCATTTCTGGTTTTTCATCTACCACTAGCTTCTTCATAGAAAGTTTCGTGGCCTCTGAGGTGGATTTATGCATTTCTACCCAAAGGTCTGCTAGAGCTTGGCCTTTGATTGCTTTCTGAGGTTGAAAATCAATTTCATGCTCTTCAAGCTTGACCACTCATTTCATCAATCTCCCTGAGGCTTCGAGCTTCAAAAGTACTTGCTTTAAAAGTACATTAGTTAACACACAAATGGGGTGTGCTTGGAAGTAGGGGAGAAGTCGTCGAGCCGCAGTTATTAATGCCAACACCAGCTTTTCAGTTGGTAAATATCTCACTTAGTCTCCATGCAAAACGTTACTAACAAAATAAAACCAATTTTTGTGTTCCTTTATCCTCCTTGACTAGAACGACACTCACTGCTTCTCTAGCTGCCGCTAGATATAAGTATAATCTTTCTCTGCCTTTGGTACCGTTAGTGCATGCTAGCTCATCAGATGTTGTTTTAGGTCCTCAAAGGCCTTTTTTCACTCGTCTATCCACTAAATTTTTTTGGCACTTTTCAAAACTCGGAAGAACGATAACTGTTTTTCTGCCAACTTAGACAAAAAGTGACTCAACAATGCCAAGTGCCCTGTCATCTTTTGCACATCTTTTAGGCATGTTGGAGATTTTATTTCGGAAACCACTTTCACCTTTGAAGGGTTCACACTCAACCTTTTCTTGGATACGATGTATCCCAGGAATTTACCTCAGCTGACCCTAAAATTGCATTTTATCCGGTTCAACTTCAGTCCTGTATGCCTCAGAAGTTGAAGAACTTCATCAGAATCTTTCAAGCTCATCTATAAGTTTTACTTTTTACGTTGATGTCGTCTATATAGACCTCCACCACTCTGCCAATTTGTTTTGCAAATACATTATCCACTAACCTTTGGTATGTGGGTCCAGCATTCTTCAAACCAAAAAGCATCTTCTTATATGCGAATGTTCTCCAATCCATTATGAAGGCGGTTTTGGGGGCATCCACCTCGTCCATGAACACCTGGTGATAACCCTTGTATAAGTCTTTGGTACGTGAATCTAGCATTCTTCAAACATAAAAGGCATCTTTTTATATGCGAATGTTCCCCAATCCATAATGAATGCAGTATTAGGGGCATCCACCTCGTCCATGAGCACTTGGTGATTACCCTTGTATAAGTCTTGGAATCTCAAAAGTTCATAACTTGATACAACCTCTAGTTTCTGATCAATTACTGGTAAAGGATAACAATCCTTTGGAGAGCACTTGTTCAGATTCGAGTAATCAATACATATTCTCTATCCTTCCCTCGTCTTTTTCACTATAACCGGGTTGGCAATCCAGGTTGGATACTTTACCTCGAAAAGACTATCCGCTGCTAACAACTGCTCAACTTCAGTTCGGATAACTTGATTTATTTCTGGTGCAAATTTCCTCTTCTTTTACTGTACAGATTTAACTCGTGGATCCACGTTTAACCTGTGAACCATTACCACAGGTACACTTCCTTCATATCCAACGAGGACCAGGCAAAGATATCCTTAAACTCTTGGAGCAACGATACAATCCCCTGATGAAGGGAAGGATTCTGAGATGATCCTACCCTAACTTTTCTTTCAGGGAATTTTGGGTCTAATAGGACCTCAAACACCTCGTCATCCATTTCCCCTGAAGGTCCGACGTGAACTCTCTCCCAAGGTTTGACCTCAGGTTGAGAAACTTGTAGTTGCTATTTGTTCATCCTTGGCCCTTTCTTTTTGAGTGCAACCCTCATACACTCTCGTGAAACTTCTTGGTCACCTTGGAATGAAGCTATCCTATGTTCTGTTGGAAACTTCATTACGAGATGATAAGATGAACAAATTACTTTTGCCGGCGTTAACCAATCTCGTCTCAAAATGACGTTGTAGGGAGAGGGTTCATTAATCACATAAAACTCGACCATCATGGTTTTCTACCTGGGGTAGTCCCCTATAATAACTGGTAACCAGATGGTTCCTTCGGGCATCACCTCTCCTTGGGTGAAAGTTTAAAGTGGTTGATCGGTCCGCCGCAAACTACCTCGGTCAATCCCAAGCTGGTTAAAACATGTGGAAAAAATGATACTGACTTCGGTACAATTATCCACATATACTTGATGCACTTCCTTGTTTTCCAAGATCATCTTTATGACCAAGGCATCAACATGGGGCATTGCCCCGGGAGCAACATCCTCTTCAGAGAAGGTGATAACCTCTTCTAGTTTAAAGCATTTATGGCGCGGTTCCTCTAAAGGACTTTTCTCGCCTCTGCTGGCAGAGTGGCTTGAGACACCCCCCTGCGGAGGTCCGCTAAAAATCTCATGAATTACCCCCGTAATATTATTGTTCTAGTTTTGAGGTGGGGGTAGAGTTGGTGCAGGGGCTACATTTCCATTTTGCTGTTGGGGGCCTATAGGAATGTACTTGGGTTGAAGGTGGGATTCTAACCTGAGTACCCTTGACGACGGTACTGGGAATATTTATTTTAAGGTGAATCCCACTTCTTGTACTGCTGTCCTCTTCCCCGACCTCTTGGGTTAAATCCATGGCTCCTCTGGTGCTGGTAGTTCTCTCGGCCACCTTGTGTATGACCTCGGGAGGAACTAGTAGTGATAGTTGTATACTGCGTCATCATAACTCGTTTTAAGCATTCTTCTTCATGAGATCCTTAGACATCTCAATCTCGTGACCGTGATCGTTATGAAAGTGACACCATAGGTTCCGCGATCATTTATGTGGTGGGGCCTGTTGTGTTTGTGGTGGCCTCAACACATCCTGATGGAGTGCCAGGATCTCCGACCTTATTTTTTTTAGCGGCGTCATGGTATTTTAAAAAATTTTGGCTCACTTCGCCCCCTATTCATCCTATCAAAACACATTCTTCTTGGGGATCTTCTCTTCCCCGGACTTTGTTTCAGCCTTATTTCCTTCTCGCTTCTTTTTGTTTGCCCTGTCCGTCATGGAAAAACTTCTCACCACCCTGATCAAATCTTGTTCTGTCTGCGGTGGGTTCCTCTTCAGCTCGGTATAAAGATAACCGGGCTGAAGTCCTTTCAAGAGGGCTTTCCTTTGTGAAGCTCTCCAAGTACGCACTTATGGTTTCATCGCCTTTTTTTCTTGACATCCAGAAGGTTAGTCGAGTTCTTCACTCTCTTTTTTTTGGTAAAAACAAGCATAAAAAAGCTCATCCATTTGGTGAAATGAAGTAATGCCGCCTCTAGGTAAGTCGTCAAATCAAATCATGGCTTTTTTAATTAAAAATTCTGGGAATACCCTGCACATGTTCTCCATATTGCTCTGACTGTTTTGAAATTTAAACTGTGATAAAAAATCACTAGGGTCGGTGCTCCTATCATAAGGTTCAATTGATGGGGATTTGAAACCTTTTGGTAGAGGAGTATTCATTATGACTCTAGAAAAGAGAGTAATCATGTCCCCTGCCTCATCAATTCCAGAATTTATCTAACCCGTTTTTAATAAATTCTTTTTAGTTTCTCTATGGCTAACTCTTCTACTACGGTCTCTGAGTGGGCTCCAATCTCGTCAAGGGCTACGACTTCGAAGTTGTTCCTCAGACCGTGTTTCTTTCCGTCTCTTGTGACGAGGATTCAGCTCGTCCGAGTCAGTTGACTCCGTTGGACTTTGGTGTACTTCCTCCTCACATCTGCAACTCCTTCCTTGGATGGATTGAGTACCCTCGCCGGCTGGATTAAGTGGTAGACACTCGACTAGCTTATGCCCCGCCTACGCGGTCGCTACCACCCCGGCCAGTACCGCCGTAAGTCGTGGCCACGCCACTATGACTTGCCGCTCGTGTGTTTTTACTTCTTCTTCTAATCATCTTCTCAATGTCTTTGAAATCTAGGTTTTCAAAACAAAAAATCTACAACTCTTTCCCACAGACGGCGTCAATTGATAAATCTCAAAAGATCACCAACAACTCTACTATTAAATCGACCTTGTAATAATGGATGACTGCAATTGATCTAGAATAAGCACCTGCAAAATAGAGCCCCGGGTGGTACCGGGGTAATTCTCCAATGATTAAGTTAGCAAAGAGCCTTTGAAGAGTATATTAATATTATTTGTAAATAGTATTGTGAGCATACCTTTGGCTTCCTGCTTTTCTGAATTTTATACTTGTCTCTTGTAACTGTCACTTTAGTGGGCGTTGAAATCATGAAGTAACCTTCGGCGTGGTTATTGTCACTTTAAATGTATTAATAGTGATCACTATCATTATTCAACGGTATCCACAATAGTTATTTAATTGCTAATAGTAATTAGCTAAAACAGTAATTATTTAATACAGTAATTATCTAATTACCGTTATTCTACAGCAGGCAAAAAGATCTTTAATGGGAATCAAAATATCAAGACCGAGCTTTCTGTAATCAAACAGCAAATAGTTGATCCACAGTCGACAGGAAAGTCGAGCAGACGACCTAGATGGTGCCCAAAATTGAATTAGACAAATAGCTGAACTTCACATTTTCGCAAAAAAAGATTGGTTCCTCAACTCTTTTATAGGGCTGGGAATAAAAGAGCATCGGCTGGATCAAGAAGAGAAGAGAAGATTCAGAATATACTACTAAACATAACAATGAGAAAATTAAGTTTGATATTCACCACTCACACATCATAGGGTATACGTTCGATGGTGGTGCAACTCCTCCGCATGTCTTTTGCTCCAGAATGTCCAGCTATTGAAGGCACTAGGTCAATATACATCTGACGGTTGCCCAAGAAGATTCTCCAAAGAATAGAATTAATTCCACTACCTTTTGCCCCTTTGCTCCCGCTGCTTATATAATGTCCACTTGCTTTTGTTTTTGCCTACATTATTTTACTTTGTAAAAGAAAATCACAAGTTTTAGTTTGTCGTACATAAAATAATTTTAAAATATTTATGTGATTTAAAATAAAAAATAAATAAGGGTTTAATATCTTCATATTACAATCTTTATTATATTAAAAGGATGATAATCTGGTATAAGTGGTATTTTAAAAACTAGCTAATTTGCGTTTTTACAAAATAAATTATCAAGAAAATTTTACGAAGAATCTAAATATTATTAGTGAATTGATAATAAGTGAAAAGATTTGAAATGGTAAGTTTGGACTATAAAAAGATATTTTTTTTATTTTATTGAATCCGTTTTAAGTACATTTAATAATTAGACTTTCATGCAAATAATTTAAGTACTTCAAATTTAAAAATAAAATTAAGAAATAGTAATTTATTAAGCCACTTAAATTACTCTTTATATGAAATTAACTAATAATAATTCAAATATAAATAGATTAACTAATGATTCTATTAATAATAATTATATTTTGAAATTACTTGAAATGCAACTAATCAATCGATTGATTTTATTCAAACTATTGTGATCTTATTATAATTGTTTTTTTAAATTAGTACTTCTACGGAAGAAAATTTTCTGTCAAAAATTTATATTGTGATTAAAATCAATTAAGATTGACTCCTATGTTCACGTAAGTGTATGTCAAAAGCTCTCTTAAAATATATCATGACTTGATTATGATGAAAATCAATATTAATATTACATTGTTTTAAGAAACTAGTTTAGCGTACATGCATTGTACGTGTACATCATGTTAAACTTTCAGTCAGTATAGAATGTTTAAAAGATAAATATTAAAAATAGAAATTTACTTTTAAGAAAATACAGGAGTAATATTTTTTTAAGAAATTAAATTAAAGGCCCTTTCTTTGTACATTAAATATATTGACCTAAACCAGACACCGACTACCAACTTTTGACCCCGAACTTCACTAGAGAATTAACTCTCAACCCCAAGCCGAGATCCGACTCCCTAACCGAGACTTAGGACCCAGGATTTGAATTCGATCCAGGATCAAAATTTCTATCCCAACCCCAACATCGACTCTTTATCCAACTACCAATCCTGATCTCGCTTCCCCAACTCCTGATGCAGGATCCAATTTGGACTCCTAAACTATTGTCACGACCAGATTTCGCAGATCATGATGGGACCTACTATACCTCCAATAGAAGAACCAAACCCCGTAGTCCGTAGCTGAAGCGGAGGACTACTACATTTAATGAGGAAGAATATCAAGATACATGGAATAATAAAGTTAAGGAATTTAATTAAGAAAGAAATAACTACCCAAAAACCCGGTATCAGTGTCAAACGAACCTCTAAGTAGAGAATCATAAAAAAACTAAAGGAAATACAGTATCCAAAATATCTCCGAAATACAATGAAGATAAACAAAATATAAATCTGAAGAGAAACAGGATTAAGCCGGACGCCAAGCTCACCCTGAAACTCTGATCTGGAAAGAATCCGAATGAACAATGATCTATGTCACGAACGAAAACCTGTACTCGGATCTGCACAAAGGCAAGTGTAGTATGAGTACAAGTCGGCGAGGCAACCCGTACTCAGTAGGCTTCGAGGGCCCACTGAACACATAACAGTAATAAATGCAGTAAATAACAAAATACAAGAATAAAGGTCACAGAAACAAAATAGGACAATCAGGAAAACTAGCAACTCAAGTATTAACAATTGTCATGTAAACAGATAGTGCTAGCTAATCACATAACAGGATCACAGGTAATGGAAAAAGAACGTACCCGACATCCTTGCAACAATATATGTGAAACATAACTCAATAAAAATAATAGAAATCAAGGAAGATAAGGAGTAGAGCATGGTCGGTATACCCGTAACCTCAATTTAAAGAACAAATAGATAACGACAAGCAATCAACCAGTATAACTAAACAGTAATACTAATATAAGATACACAATTAAAATGCTGACAAGTCCCCCAGAAAGAAATTCAGCGTACACCACAATAATCACGCTCACCGTAGGCCTTACATCTCAACCAGGGTACACTAAAGAAAAACCAGTGCGGAAAGTAACACAATGCATGAAGTAACCATCCTATGTACGCATCTCCTCCGGTACCCATAGGCCCAGTAGGTAGAACCCATGGAAGGCTACCCTAAAGTTCCCAGCGTATGCTATCCTCCTATCATCCACATACCCCCTCCTCCGTGTCGCGTATCAGCCTAGAGGTAGGTCCATGTGGATGCATCACCACATACAAGTCTAGCGTCATCATATCCTCACATCCCAAATCGCAGAGCCTCAAGGGTCTCGAAAGTCTGGCATCCAGTGCCCATATCACATATCAATCGTACCGTCAAGCACAACTTGACAACCAAGGCTACAAGCCTGAATATTATCACATCTGATCATAATCATCAACAAATGGGGTATCACCATGTATCTATAACCAGTAGTGCCACTAGTGTCAAAAGCTGTAATCACTACCGCACAGAGACGGACTCAAGTCCCAGCGCTGTAGTTACTACCAATTTTGGGTCGGAATCAAGTGCTAACATCAATTAGTAAAATAATTATTTAATTATATATACGGCCCGATGCCAGGAGGTGAAGCCTGGAATAAAATATGTAAAATATAGTATTACCGG